>RJWT010020856.1:0-17797 GCA_004365215.1 Cuniculus paca | reverse complement strand
TATGTTTTATCTTTGTGTCATCAACACTACTGTGCTTTGTTACCAGAGAACTGGTGTTGCACCATTTATACTGTACCTTCACTTCCCCAAATTAACAGAGGTGGTCTGATCTCGGGACAGATGCAAAGGTCTATAGTTAGCCATGTCCAAAGCACATCAATGAAAAGGAGAGAATAATGGAAGAGATATACATGTTAACAACAAAGTATTTCCACTTTTGTTGACCCTCAACTATTAATATGCATGTATGTTTACATACACACTCACCCATGTGTGCACACATGCATGTGTGAACACACACACACAACAAATGAAAATATGATTAAACAAGGCACCAAAATGCTGACAAAACTTCTCAGCTCACCAACAGCTGATCCAGGGGGCATCAATGAGAGGGAAATCAAAAGCCAAATAGCTAAAGTATATGAAGTGATAAAAGAGGGAACAAAAAAGGCAGACCAATAAGTGCTTGGTGAGCTCAAAGATGATATAACTAAAAGGATAATAGGCTTAAAAAACAAAGTGATCAGTTACTTTAAATAAGACACTAATGAAAAGCTAGTAGAGCTAAACAATATAAAACATGAATGACCAGTTTAGCAAAGAATTAGAGTTCATGAAGAGATACCAAAAAGAAATTCAGAAAATAAAATGCTCTATTGAGAATATAACCAGAACTGATCAGTGTAGGAAAGGTGTGTGTCAAATACAGAAAACAAATGTGACTCAAATGACAACATACCTAGAGATGAATTAAACACAACAAGAAATCATGGAAAATGGATAAAACTTTTTCTAGATGATGCAAAATAAAGCAGATGAGGTAAACAAGGCTAACACTAACTATTGAAAAATCAGAAGAATGGTATGAACAACATTTTTTAAAAACCTAGTTACTGAAATCATAGCAGAACACTTTCCAAATAAGGGAAAAGTGTTTAACATACAAGTAACTGAAGCATAAGAACCCCAAATAGCTTAATTAGAAAACAATTTTTCCATGATACATCATAGTCAAAAACCCAGAAGTCCAACATAAAAACAGAATGTTAAAAAGCAACAAATTAATTATAAAGGTAAATTCATTAGAATTACAATAAACTTCTAAACACAAACTTTAAAAGCTGGGAGAATGTGGAATGACATTTTAAATTTTTTTTATTTTAAAGAGAAAAAAGCAGAAAAATCAAGAAGCAAACAATCAAAAATGACTATAGTAAAAGCAAAATGACAACAACAACAACAAAAAAAAACAAATAGCAATGTAGGATTTCAAAACAAGGTAATAGGAATTTAACACAGATTGCTATATTGCATATTGCAATCTTCAAAATAGTTGCTCAGGTTACCAGATACAGGCATGCAATAATGATCAAACAGTATAATTTCCCTTTGAGCAGTTTCTTTCCCTTTTACTATATCTATTGTAACTTTTGGATCTTATTTACTCTGTCACTTCTTTACACTAGCAAGACAATATGGTGTTTACACATGCAAGTCTGATTTATTTCACTTACAAAAATGGTTTCTAGTTGCATTCATTTACCTATAAAAGCCTCAAGTTTATCGTTCTTTATGACTGAGTAGTATTCCATTGTATAAAAGTACACTTTTTTTATCCATTCCTCAGTTCATGAGCATTTGGATGTTCCCAAGATCTGGCTATTACAAATTCTGCTACTATAAACATAGGTGCACATGCATCACTGTGGTATGATGTTTTCAATTCTTCTGGGAAAATACCTAAAAGGGGAATAGCTGGCTGACATTGAATCTCTAATCTTACATTTTGGGAATCTCCACACTGATTTTCACAGTGGTTGTATGAGTCTACACTCCTACCAACAATGGAGAAGTGTTACTTTTTCTCCACAACTCCACCAGAATTTGTTACTGGTTAATTTCTTCATGTTAGCCATTCTTTCTGTAGTGAGATGATATCTCAGTGTTCTTTTAAATTGCATTGCTCAAATGAACAATGATGTTGATTATTTTCTTCATATGTTTATTTTCTAATTGTATTTCTCCATCTGAGAAGTATGTATTCATCTCAGATGCCCATTTTTGAATTGGGTCTTGAAATTTGGGGAGTATGACTTTTTAAAATTCTTTATATGTTCTAGATAAAATTCCTTTGTCTGAGGTACAATTGGCTAAACTCTTCCCAATCTGTGGGTTTTCTTTTCACTCTGTTGGTGATTTCTTTTGATATGCAAAAGCTTTTTAGGAAGATGAGATCACTGTTGTTGATTCTTTGAAGTACTTCCTATGCAGTTTGGTTTTGGTTCATGAACTCTTTGCCTAATCCTATGTCCGCAAGATTTCTACCTATTTTGTCTTCCAGTAGGTTTAGTGTTTCTGTCTTAATATTTAGATCTTTGATCCATTTTGTCTTTATTTTAGTGTATGCTGATAGGCATTGGTCTGGTTTAAGTCTTTGGCATGTAGAAAACCAGTTTTTCTAACACCACTTACTAAAGGGACTGTCTTTCTTTCACTGAATATGTTTGACCCCTTTGTCAAAGATGAGGTGACTGAGTGTGTTCATAGTTCTGTCTGTATCTTCTGTTCTGTTCCATTGATCCTCAGGTCTGTTTTTTTGCCAGTACCATGCTGACTTTATTATAGCAGCTTTGTAGTATAATTTCAAGTCTCGGATTGTGATGCCTCCTGCCTTGCCTTTATTTCCCATATTGCCTTTGCTATTCTAGGTCTCTTGTAGTTTTATATGAATTTTAGGAGTGTTTTGTGAAGATCTGTGAGGTATATTAATGGTATTTTGATCAGGATTGCATTAAATCTGTATAACAGTTTTAGGAGTATGACCATTTTCATGATGTTGATTCTTCCTATCCATGAGCAAGGAATATCTTACCAATTTTTGAATTCTTCTTCAATTTCTTTTTTTAGAGTACTGTAATTTTCAATGTATAAATCTTATACTTCCTTTATTAGATTGATTGCTAAGTAGTTCATATTTTTTATGTCATTGTGAAAGATGTCATTTCCCAAATTTCTGTCAGTAAGTTTATTGTTTGTGTACAGGAATGTTATTGACTTATAGAGTATTGACTTTGTACCCAGCTACACTGATGAGTTTGCTTATTAATTCTAGAAGTCTGTTGGTTGAGTTTTGGGAGTCTTTTATGTAGAGTATTGTCTAATCTAAAGATAATGATAGTTTAACTTCCACCTTTCCTATCTTTATTCCTTTTATTTCTCTCTCTTGTCTAATTGCTCTGGATAATGTTTCCAGAACTATATTGAATAGGAGTGGTGATAGTGGACAACCTTGTCTTGTTCCTGATTTTGGAGTGAAATCTTTCAATTGTTGACCATTTAGTATGATGCTGGCCATTGGTTTGTCAAAGATGGCTTTTATCAGATTGAGGTAAAGACTATGTAGTCCAATTTACTCTAGAGTTTTTACTATGAATGAGTGTTGAACTTTATCAAAAGCTTTTTCTGTATCTATTGAGATGATCAGGTGATTTTTGTCTTTTGCTCTGTTAATATGGTGTATTACATTTATTGATTTGCATATGTTGAATCATCCCTGAATTTCTGGGATGAATCCCAGTTGGTTATGGTGACTAATCTTCTTGATAATTTGTTGCATCCTGTTTGCTAGTATTTTATTGAAGATTTTTGCATCTATGTTCATTAGGGAGACCAGCCTGCAGTTCTCTTTTTTGGTTAGGTCTTTCTATGGTTTTGGTATCAGGATAATATTTGGCTCCAGGAATGAGTTAGGGAGAATTGCTTCCCTTTCAATTTCATCAAAAAGTTTGAGGAGTATTGGTGTTAAATCGTCTCTAGATTTCTTGTAGAATTCGGCTGTGAATATATCAGGACCTAGGCTTTTATTTGTTGGTAAGCTTTCAATTACATTTTTAATTTTATTAACTGATATTGGGTTATTCAGAATTTTTATATCTTCTTGATCCAGTTTTGGTAATTCATTTGTTTCCAGAACTCTGTCCATTTCTTCTGTATTTTCCATCCTATGAGAGCATACATTTTCAAAGTATTGATGATCTTTTGAATTTCCACAGGATCTGTAATGATTTCATGCTTTTCATTTCTTATTGTGTGAATTTGAGTTTTTTCTTGCTTCTTTTTGAGAAGGTTGGCTAAGGGTTTGTCAATTTTATTTATTCTTTCAAAGAACCAACTCTTTGATTCATTACTTCATGTATTGTTTTCTTAGTCTCAATTGCATTAATTTCTGCTCTGATCTTTATAAATTCCTCCCTTCTTTGTCTTGATTTGTGCTTGATTTGCTCTTCTTTTTCTAGATATTTGAGGTGTAGCATTAGGTTATTTGTGCTCTTTCTGTTTTCCTGATGTGAGAATTTGCTGCTATAAATTTTCCTCTTAGGACTGCTTTCATTGTGTTCCACAGGTCTGTAAGTTATACTTGCATTTTCAATTAATTATAGATATTGTTTAATTTCTTCCTTAATTTCATCTGTGACCCATTGGTTGTTCAGGAGGATTTTGTTTAATTCCCATGTGTTTATGGAGTTTTTGCAGTTTCTTTTGTCATTAATTTCCAGTTTGATGGTGGTATGATCAGATAGTATGCATGGGATAATTTTGATTCCTTTGCATTTACTTAAGCATGTTCTATGGGCTAGTATATGGCCTATTCTAGAGAATGTACCATGTGAGGCTGAGAAGAATGTCTATTCTGACATTGTTGGGTGGAAAACTCTGTACACATCTACCATGTCCATTTGTTCACAAGTTTGATTCAGTTCTGCTAATTCTTAGCTGATTTTCTGTCTAGTTCATCTGTCTCTGTGTCAAGGGGGTGTTAAAGTCTCCCATTATAATTGTGTTATTGCTTATTTGATTTTTCATTTCTATTAATATTTGTTTTATATAGCTGGGTGCTCTATTTGGTGTATATATATTTAAGATTGTTATTTCTTCCTCTTGGAGTTTTCCTCTAACCAGTATGTAGTGATCTTCTTTATTTCTTTTACTCATTCTTGATTTGAAGTTCACATTGTCTGCAAATAGGATAGCTACTCCTGCTTTTTTCTTGGTTCCTGCTGCATGGAATACTGTTTTGCATCCTTTGACTTTTAGTGTATGAATTTCTTTTTCAGTTAAATGTGTTTCTTATCTACAGCATATTGTTGGATCTTGTTTCTTGATCCATTCTGCCAGTCTGTTTCTTTTTATTAGTGAATTGAGACCATTTACATTTATAGTAATGACTGATATGTATTGTCTTTGTCATGTTATTTTCATGTCATGTTATAGTAATGACTGATATGTATTGTCTTTGTCATGTTATTTTCCTGCTTTTGGGTCCCTGATTTTCCTCTCTATTTAATTGTTTGCCCTGTTTGGCACTTTCTTTCTATTGTTATTCTTGGAATTATGGTCATTTTTGTTTCTGTCTACAATATCTTTCAATATCCTTTGTAGTGCTGGATTGATGATCATGAATTTCTTCAGTTGTTCTTTGTCATGGAAGTGCCTTATTTCTCCATTAATGTTAAAAGAAAGTATCACAGGGTACATCAGTCTGATTGAAATGGGGAGGTAATCAGCAACAGGAAAATAATACATTGACAAGAATAAGTCAATATGGGCCAGGCATGCTTGTGTACACCTGTAATCCCAGCACTCATGAGGCTGAGGCAGGGGGAATCACCACAAGTTTGAGGCCAGCCTGGGCTACATAGTGAGTTCAATGGTAGCCTGAACGATACAGTGAGACCCTGTCTCAAGAATATAAAAAGGAGAAGAAAAAGTCAATATATTTCAGTAATAACTTTCAATATCAACAGACTCAATGCCCATATTAAAGGCAAAGTTGTGAGTCAATCCCCAGTACCAAAAAAAAAAGGCACACATTGACAGATTCAATCAAAAAACAAAATCCAATGATATATTGCATACAAGAAAGACATTTAATATAGAAAAGAAATTCATAGACTAAAAACCCAAGGCTGCACAACAATATTCCATAAACAAAAACCTAAAAACAAGTACAAATAGCTACTTTATTTTTGGACAATGTAGACTTCAAGCCAAAAGTAATCAGGAGAGGCAAAGTGGGACACTACATGTTGTTTCTTAATATTTTGTTATTTTCAAGAGATCTTTCCTTTCATGATCACTAATGGTGATCCTATCTTCAATGTCCAAAAGTCTGTCTTCAGTTTCATTCAAGTGGTTTTGCCAGCTTTCAATGGAATTCCTGATTTCCTGGATATCTGGTTGGATCTGTTTCATACATTCTATTTGTTTCTTATATTGATTATTCACAATTTTGATCCTTTTCCTGTCACCATCTATGTTCTTATCTATCTCTGCTCTAGATATGCTGAGCATTTTGTTTATAAGTATTGACATTTCTTTTTTTACCTGAGAGATTATTTCTGATTTGATTTCCTCTGTAACCTCATGGATTTGTTTCTTTACTTTGGTTGCTATTATTTCAGAAATTTCAGGAAATTTCTTCTATGTCAGTGACTCATGAACTTGTTCTGGGTGGATTAGAGGTCTGAGATTGCATTTTGTTTCTTCATTTTGTTATTTTCTGGTTTCCTGAGGAAGGCAGAGAGGTAATGGGAATGGCCCCAACCTCAGGCACCCCTAACCTGGGTTCCCAGCAAAGGTGAAGAGGCGATGGGAATGACCACACCTCAATCTCCACACAACAAAAACCTAAAAACAAGTACGAGTAGCTACTTTACTTTCAGACATTGTGGACTTCAAGCCAAAAGTAATCAGGAGAGACAAAGAAGGACACTACATGTTGGTTGATGGAATAATTCAACAAGAAGAAGTAAGAATGATAAATATGCATGCATTGATTCTAGCTTGCCTAACTTCAAAATACAAACATTACTAAACATAAAAGGATAAAATAAATACAATGAAAGTAAGGGATGCTGCTACTCCCCTAACACAAATAAACAGGCCAAGTAGACTAAAAGAAGTATCAGAGTTTGACCACACTTTCAAACAAAAGAATGTCACAAATATCTATACAGTGTGTGACACAACTACAACAGAATATAAATTCTTCTCAGTAGCACATGAACCTTTCTCAAAAAGACCATATAGCAGTCTATAAAGCATGCTTAAATAAATACAAAACAGTTATTAACTCAAGGCAAAATGAAACTAATGGCAAAAGAAACCACAAAAATTATGGAAGAACATAGAAATTAAACAATACAATTATCAATGGCCATAGAAGAATGATGGAAGAAATTAGTTCCTAGAATCAAATGATACTACAAATACAGCATATCAGAACATACAGGACACAATGAAAAAAGTCCTAAGAGGGACATTTATGACTGTGAATGCCCAGATTATAAAAACAGAGTGAGCCTAAATAACTAAAACAATTCAAACCAAAAGCTAGTGCATGGAAGGAAATTTAAAAGATCAGAAAGTAAATTAATAATATTGAGACAAAAATACAAATGATCAACTAATTAAAGAGGTGACTCTTTAAAACAAAAAACAAACAGATCTTTAGCCAATGTTACTGAAAGATATAAAGACCTATATTAATGTAATGAGAAACAAAATGAGAAATCACAAAGGACACCAATGAAATCCAGATAAATATTAGCAACTACTTTGAAAACATGAACAATGCAGAAAAAATAGATAGATTCTTAAATACATATGAATTACCAAAACTAAACTAAGAAGATATAAGCACTTCAAATAATCCAAGAATAGGCAATGAAATTTAAGCAGCAATAAAAACCTACAAACTAAGACAAGCCCAAGACCCAGTGTATTTACCATTGAATTCAACAAGAACTTCAGGCAAGATTAAATGCCAAGACTTCTCAAACTCTCTAATGAAACTAAAAGGGAAGGAGTTTTCCCACAGTCATTCCTGGAAGTTAGCATTATCCTGATTCCATAACCAAGGACCCAACTAAAAAGAAAACCTACAGGCCAAACATTTAATGAACATATATGCAAATATCTCTGACAAGATATTGGCAAACAGAATACAAGTCATCAAAAAGACCAAACATCTTAACAAAGTAGGCTTAATCCCAGGGATGCAAGGATGATTATACATATGCAAATCAGTAAGTGTAATATATCTCATAAACAGAAACAAGAAAAAATTCACATGCTTACCTCAATAGAGTCACCAGAAGCCTTTAACAAAATTCATCACTTGTTCATGGTAAAAACCCTGAACAAAATAGGTATGGAGGGATTTTATCTCATTCTGATAAAAAATCATTTATAAAAAATACCTACTGCCAATATCATACTGAGGGAAAGCTGAAAGTTTTTCTTCTAATATCAGGATGAACACAAGGATGTCCACTATCACAGCTCTTGTTCAATATTGTACTCAAAATACTAGCAATGATAGTTGGGCAAAGGAATAAATAAAAAGGTTATGTATAGAAAAGGAGGAAGCCAAATTATCATCTGGAGATGACATGATTCTTTACTTATAGAACCCTCCCCCCACAAAAAAAAACTCCACAAAAGAACACCTAGAAGTAATAAATTCAGCAAGGTATCCAGATGTCTAGTATACATATAGCTTTAAATCTGAAAGAGACAAAGCCAAAGAAACAGTTAAGTACACATGGGTCAAATAAGATCAACAAAACTATTATAAATATAACCAACAAATGTTTCTGCCAGGAAGGGCCAGTAATAGCCTCTCACAAAGAGTTAGGACAAGGCCCAGGAAATTTCAGAATCTGACATGGCATTAACCTGTAATTTAATATCTTGAACAACCATTGAGATATTAGCAGAAGGATCAGGAATATACACACAACATTCAGCTTTTACAAATTGTACAGGTACCCTCTTGTGCTGCTGTTAGAATGTCTAATGCCATTGATTTTTAAAGGACAACTTGCACCATTAATTTTACTTCTTCATTTAGGAGAGAGAGAGAGAGATCAGTGAAGGTGTAGTTTAAGGCCTGTTGCGCACAGTTAGCCAAGGCTTCAAAATGTTGCATGACATCCTCTAATCCTAGGGAAGGGACAAAGATAGAAGCCAAATGATCATATCAGTGAAACACATTTTCAGGCCATTAATGTTGTAGATGGGGTAACTTTGAAGGTTGGCTGATATTTTTGTTTTTTAATTCTTTGAAAGGGAGTGGAGAGGGGGGTTAAATGGAAATTGGTAGTACTTGAAGAACTTCCCAGCCTATAAAAGAGATCACCTCCTGAGACAGATAGAGTCAAGAAATGCTCAAAAAATCCTTCCCTGTGCCCTAAGACAAAGAAGTTCCCAAGATAGTCTTGCTGTCTACCTAATCACCAAAGCAATTTTTCTACTTTATTTTATTTATTTTTGGTCTTTTTGAGACCAGGTCTCTCCATGCAGTTCAGGCTGACCTTGGGCTCACTTTGTAGCCCAGGGTGGTCTTGAACTTGCAAGAATCCTCCTGCCTCAGCCTCCCAAGTGCTAAGATTACAGGCATGTACCACCATGCCCAGCTTGAAGCAATTTTTCTTAACAGCAAGCCAAGTTTAAATTTTACTCAAAATTCACTGCAAAATTTCTGTCTCTGTTTCTGCAGCATACTTATGAAACTCACAGGCCAAAACTTGTACCTATCACTCAGCAACCACAACTTATACATTAATGAAAGTATTTTTCCTTCCATAGACACATAAATAATAAGAGTCAGGCCTGGGAGAGAGAGGAGGGAGGAGAAAGAAGGAGAAAGCTTAGGGATTCTCCCTTAAACTTAATGTATTCCTCATTTAAAATGACTTCCCTTTTTTTGGCATTAGCAAACACTCATTTTCTGTGGGCTCAATTTAAAAGTTCTTAGTTGTTGGATAGGAGGGAAACACTGAGACAGTTTAGGATTTCTTCCTCTCTAATCTTTAGCAGAAACATGCCTTCAAAAGAGAAAAGTACAGTGACAGGAAAAGATAAAAAATGAGATCAGAAAATGGAAGGCTTTTCTTCTCATGCTCACAGTGAATTATTGAGATAACTCGCCCATAAATCATCACCCTCAGCCTGGAAAGGTGAGAATGGGGATTCTCAATAGCTAAGATTGCCTCCTTAACAGTAGAAGATCAGACCCAAAAGGAAACTGAGGCAGAACAGGCTCAAAATTATCTTCTAGAGTGTAGAGGAGGGATCAGGCCAGACTTTCCAGGTGAAACCTGTCCTCCAAATCTTAAGAACAGCTGCTGACCTATTGCCTTTCACTGGTAAATGGAATTCAATGATTTGTTAATAGGCATGTATATTTCCTAAATATAAACTACATTTCATAAAAAGACACATATTACAGCACTTCATAAATTCACATTTTGGTTAGTATTGAGGTCCTCTAGGGATGGCTCTAAAATTACTTTTTCCTAGCACTGTTTTCTAACAAGTCAAACAGGTCAAGCAAGGAGCACCAATAAATTCAACAACTAGTAAATCCTAGTGCAGCATATACAAAACAGAAATACAAGATCTTGCTTATAAAAGTAAAATGTCGGCCGGGCATAGTGGCTCACGCCTGTAATCCCAGCACTCGGGAGGCTGAGACAGGAGGATCTTTGTGAGTTTGAGACCAGCCTGGGCTACAAAGTGAGCTCAAGGCCAGCCTGAACAGCATAGTGAAACTCTGTCTCAAAAAGACAAGGCCTGGGGATCTAGCTCATTTGCCTAAGTGTGAGGTCATAAGTTCAATCCCCATTGCTGTAAAAAGAAACATAGTTTTTCTATGTTCTCAAATTTATCATTTTAACAAAAAACAATACATAAAAAAAAATCCAAGGTGTAAGCAACTGACAAGCAAGGATGACAGTTTCTGATTACCCAAAAGTCACATGATCCAGAATCTATGAAACAAAAGCAAACTTTTATCTCCTTCCGCTTATCTTGCTGGGGTCTCCAAACAATATAGGGGATATAAATGTAACTCCCAACCTGCTAGATGTTCAATACACCAAGTTTGTGTTCTCCAAAATCAAAGAATAAATTCTGAAGTTAAGAGTAGGAAAAATTATTGGGGAATAGGAATAACTCCCGACAGACAGCAAGGATCCTGAATGGATTGTCACGGATCCCATTTAACTGAGGAAGTTTTATAGAGCAAATTCACAAGAGAGGTACAAAATCATGAGGTGTGCACAATGTAGGACAAAACCATGATCAACCAATAAGACTATAAGTTTAGCTGCTAAGTAATATTGATTCAAGGGGAAAGCAGGATACATAGCAAAGTACCTAGAAAGAAAAAGGACCTTTTTTAGGAAGAGATGAATCAGGGGGTCCTGACCACTCAGGGTGACTGATGTTATTATTAATTTATTGTTTATCTCTCAGGGAGGCATGTAGGCCTGGTCATTTTTATTTTTATCTTGAGGCCTGGCCTCTAATAGATATGTCTCCCACCATACTTGTAATGTTTTCATCCTCTGCATTGACTCCTCCAAGGACCTAGCCCTGTCTAACTACCTATAATATTTTACCTAGCTTAGCTGTCTATAATAATACCGACAGAATACCTAAGAGATAAGAAAAAGAAACCGCAAAATTTATATGGAACCAGAAGAGACCCAGAGTAGCAAAGCAATCCTGGGGCAACAAGAACCAAGTAAGAGGTATCATGATCCTGGACTTCAAGTAACAATACAAAGCAATGGTGATTTTAAAAATAAAAATGAAAAAGCATGGTACTGGCACAGAAACAGACATGTAGAACAATGGAACAGAATAATGTAAAAACAATCCAAAACATAACAACAGGAGATTAACAATGGCTACCCTAGTGTGTCTTGCCTTCTTCAAAATGGTTGTTCAGACCTGTATTGTTTGCAGTGTTCTGTTCTGAAATGCTATGTTGTGTTTGACTCTATTCTGTTTTGTTTTGCTTTGTTCTATTCTCCTTAAAATTAAAAAAAAAAATCCAGGTGCACCCAAACATCTGATCTTCAACAAATGGGCCAACAACATATGCTGGGAAAAAGATAACATCTTTTTAACAAATGATATAGGAAAACTAGATGTACACATGTATAACATTGAATCTAGACCCAGATCTCTCAGCATGCACTAAAATAAAATCAAAATGTTTTAGTGACCTAAATATCAAAACAAAAACTGGAAGATAAAGACAGGTAAGATCCCTGAGGACACTGACATAAGCAAGAATTTTCTAAACATAATCCAAATGAACAAGAAATAATTCCAAGAATCAACAAATTGGATTACATCAAATTAAGTCCTCTGCACAGCAAAGGAAATACCCAAGACAGTAAAGACACAACCTAGAGAAAGAGGAAAATTTACTTCCAGCTACTCCTCAGACATAGGACAAATATTTTTAATCTATAAAGAACTCAAAGAAATTAGAATCCACAAAATAAAAGACCCAATCAAAAATGAACAATTGAAATGAACAGATATTCCTAAGAAGAAGAGGTACAAATAGCCAGTAAATACATGAAAAAATGTTTATCACCTCTGGCCATTAGAGAAATACAACTTAAAACAATAGTGAGATTACATCTTACTCCAGAAAGAATGGCTACCACCAAGAAGTCAAATAATAATGATTTCTGGTGAGGATACAGAGGAAAATGGAATCCTTCTACAATGCTAATGGTAATGTAAATTAATACAACCACTATAGAAATCAATATGAAAATGCCTCAAAAATTTGATCCAGTCACTCCTCCTCATACATATCTTCCCAAAAGAGTTAAAATTATCATTTGCAGTGATATCTCCATATCTATGTTTATAAAAGCACAACTCATAATAACCAAATTTTGAAACAGCCTATATATCCATCAATGATGGATGTTTAAAGAAAATGTGGCATTTATACAAACTAGAATACCATTCAACAATAAAAAAGAATTAATTTGGATCATTTGTAGGAAAAGATAATAATGTTAAGCCAAATAAATCAGATTCACAAGCTTAAATATCACATAGATTCTCTTACATGGGAAACTCAAAGTATAAATAACTTAAAGAGCAAAACAAAAGATAGTAGGGAACAGCTATGAATCTTTTTGAAATGGAAAGGGTAATGAGAGATGGAGGAAAATGAGTAGGAGGAAAATGAGATGGAGGAAAATGGAAGAGAATGAGTATGTGAAAAGAATTAAGATATTTTATACACATATACCAGCTCTCCATGATGAGTGTAATTATTGTGCATTGTAAACATATTCTAATAAAAATTTTAAAAGTTAGGGAAAAACTGAACTATTTTGTTCACTAAAATATATGTAGGTGGCAATATTTTTAAATAAAAGAAATTATTCCTACAAAATTACAAATAGGATATTTTGAATTTAAATAGATTGTGTCTGAAGAACATAACTTCTGTTTCCTCAGTTGTCATGGTCTAAATTTGTTCACTGAACCTGCCAGTATCCAGATCTTGGGATAATGAAAGTGAATCAAATTTAAAAATCCCATTTTAAAAAATTGAAAGAATCTTCATACGATTTTACATATAAGCAAATATCAAAGAAAATCAAGGAATGGCAAGATCAAGGAATTCCATGCTATTTGATTTGGGTTGGGTTTTTTTAATGACATTTTGTAATTTAAAATACACGCTCAAATATATAGTTATAAACTTACTTGGTGAGAAGAATCATAAGTTTCACTCAAGATAAATGTTGATGGAAAAACTGGCTTGAAATCCCTGACTTGAAATTATACTAAAAAGCTACTGTGATAAAATCAGCATGGTACTGGGATAAAAACAGACCTGAAGATCCAATGGAATAGATTAGAAGATACAGTCACAACTACAAACACACTCAGCCACCTTATCTTTGACAAAAGGGCCAAACATGTTCACTGTAAGAAAGATAGCCTCTTTAATAAGTGGTGCTGGAAAACCTGGCTTTCCATGTGCCAAAGACTAAAACTAGATGTATGTCTATCACCATGCACTAAAGCCAAAATGAGTCAAAGATCTAAATACTAAAACAGAAACAGTAAATCCACTGGAAGAGAAATAGATAGAAATTTTGAAGACATAGGTGTAGTCAGACTTCACAAACAAAACATAAACTGCACAGGAAATACTGCAAAGAATTAACAATAGGGATATCACCTTATTAAAAAGCTTTTTGCACATCAAAAGAAATCAACAACAGAGTGTAAAGAAAACCCATAGAGTGGGAGAAAATTTTAGCCAACTTTCCCTCAGACAAAAGATTTATCTAAAACATATAAAGAATTGAAAGAATCATACTCCCCAAATTCAAAGACCCAATTCAAAAATAGGCATCTGAGACAAATACATACTTCTCAGGTGAAGAAATATAATTAGAAAATAAATATATGAAAAAAATGTTCAACATCACTAGTCATTTGAGAAGTTCAAATCATATTTATAGTAGTATAATTTGTAATAACTAAATCTTGGAAACAACCCAAATGCCCATCAACCAAGTAATGGACAAAAAAGATGTGGCATCTTTATATAATGGGATACTACTCACCTATAAAGAAGGGTAAACTTGAGACTTTTATAGGTAAATGAATGCAACTAGAGACCATACTCACAAGTGAATTAAATCAGACTCACATGTGTAAACATCATATTGTCTCCCTAGTATAAGAAGTAGAAAGAGTAAATAAGATCCAAAATGAATATTGTGAAAGGGAAGAAACTTCAAAAAGAAAGAGAAACTGGGATGGGGGAAAAGAAAAAAGAAGAAAGGAAAATGGAAAATTTTAAAATATATATATACATATATATATATGATAGTTAATATAATTATACTAATTTCTATTAATTCATTGAAAACAAAGGTTTGTGCCTATTTTGTTTGATCAATTTTTCATGCCTATATCTTGTAATATGAGCAACTACTTTGAAGATAACAATATCCAATGTATTAACCTTTATTACTCTCCTACTATTTTGTTTTGAAATTTTGTATCATTGTTTTTATCATTTTTTGTTGTTGTTGCTGCTGTTTAAAATTTTAAAAAAAAGTATAATGGGCCATAAAGCAGATTTGAAGCATGCTGACTTGAACTTCAGGTACATAGACGTTCAAATGGGAATATATGGTAATCTCTAGAGCTACCACTGAGAAAACTATTCTCAAAATGAATTAAGTGGGTGCTGTGGTTTGAGTGTGTCCCCTGAATTCACTTGTTAATGGGATTTAGGGAAGTAATTAGGATAAAAAGTCATGAAGGTGGAGTTCTGATTATTACATTAGTGGTTTTATAAAGAAAGAACAAGTAAGCTTTCTTTGTCTCACCTGGTGATGCATCCACCATGTCATGTCCTGACCCAGTAGGAGGAACACTCACCAGGTACTGGTATCATACTCTTGGACATTTAGAACTCCATGAACTAAATAAATCTCTCTTCTCTATAAATCATCCAGTCTCTGGTATTTAGGTATAGTAACAAAAAACAGACTAAGACAGTGAGTTTGAATTCTGATCTTGGGTTAGAAGCTGTGCACTCTCTGGATGTGGACTGTCCTTGTCCTGCAAAAGTTGATTATAGGCAGAAGAAAAAACCTCTGCGGTGAATTTTACTTGAGTGAGCCCAAGTGTTCCATACTGCTTCATCTGAGAAGCCTGTCATAGGACTTTAACTGGTTCTGATGTCAAGGAGTCATTGCTTCCAATATTTATGGCTATATCTGCATATTCTTCCAGTGAAAAATAAATCAGTCCAGGAAAACCTAAAAGTCATAGGCTCTGAGGTTAGCATTCTGATTCTGAAGTTTTTCACTTTTTTATATGAAATCTTGAGGGAAATGGTTAACTTCACAAAACCTTCATATCCAACGTGTAAAAAGATGATAGCATTCACTTCATAAGTTTTTGAAGGTAAAATGAGATAATCTATGTTAAAGGCATTTTCTATAATGAAAGTCCTATGTAAATGCTAGTTATTGTTACCCTTTGCATAACCCAATTGATTAGGGATTTGGAAGAGTATTTCTGAGCTCTGAAGTGTGATAGCAACACTTCTGTGAGACTTCAAAGAGAGATAAGAGGGATTTGAAGTTGAACAAAGATAAATACCACAGTAAGAAGTTTGAAAACATCATTTCTGATAGAAGGGAAAATAAATTGACTGTGCTAATCTCCATTAACATTATCTACTAATTAATAATATATTTTAATTAAATGAAGTGAGAATAATTTTCATGGCAAAGAAAGGGCTATTCTTTTAATTCATTTTGCTTAATCCCTTCAGCAATATGAAGGGCAACTCATTTCAAACAGAAGAAATCTCTGCCAATCACTAAGAAAACAGGCAATGGATGTAAGCAGCTATTCCTGCCACTTGATCTAATCCCCTAATAAATAATAAACTTTCATCTTGTAATAACTGAAATTGCTGGGATTTTATATTTACTATGCACAAGGTCATTAAGAGGGTTAATGATCTTTGCCTTCTCCTTGAAACAAGGACTTTATAAAAAACCCTACTCACAACCATCCCCTACAAAAATCCAGGCTAACTTGAAGATAGCAGTGGTTTCACCTGAAAAGAGATATTTATTTCTTTTCATCCTCCATTCTCTGAAGAAAAGAGCTTCCAAAGCAAATAAATTAGATAGGTAAGATAAGCTAGAAAACAGCAGAAAGATGGGTGTTAAGAGGAGTCTTATAAGTTACTACTTATTACCTTGTACAAGATAAACTACCTTCTAGTTTGAGTCCCCTTTCTTCTGATTGCTACCAAACCATTTTTAAAACTCCAATAACTATGCATAATGGAAGGATGTCAGGTGTTGACAGTTCTTTGGGATCTGCCTTTCCAATTTCTATCAGTCACTCACCACAAGCTTGGCTTTAGCAAAACAGAACTATCTGCTGTTTCTCAAAGTCTCTCCATCTGTGACTTTGTTTATGTTTCTCTTCCTCAAAGAATATGGCTCTATCATAATAACTTCTCTTGCACTGCAAATCAAAAATTCAAAGACTACTTTTTCATGGAGCTCTCTTCTAAATCATTTCTTCTGGTTTTTATACCAAAGCAATCTATTCTATATTCCATACTTAATAAATGTCTACTAAATTCACTTTTAAGGCATTTACTGTATTCTGTAGTTAAACTGTTGCTGGTGTGCCTGTCTCCTCCACAAGAATGTTAGCTCTCTGACAGAAAGGATTACAGCTTCTATTTAGATCTATAGCCTCTAGCACATAATAAAATCTTACACACTCAATAAATGTTTTAAATAGAGTATAATTGAGTGCTTAGCAAGATTTTCCTGTGAAGGACCACAAAGTAAATACAGTATTTTATTCTTCGTGAGTCATTCAGTTTCTAACAATTCTGCCAGTGAAGTCTATTCAAATATGCTCAACTCTACCATAGTATAGCAAAAGTACTTAGAAGTAATATGTGTAAAAAAGTGAATGTGACTGTATTTCAATAAAATTGTCTTGGAAAGACAGGTTTTGGGTCAGATTTTGACCACTGGCCATAGTTAACTGATCCCTGAAAATTAAAGTTGAGTGAGAAAGTCATAGAAAGTACTTCTTGCAAAGAAGACTGAGACATGATGTTATAAGGCCCCTTTTGAGCCCTTCCAAACAGAAATGAAAGGGCAGAAGTGGCACAAAAACATGTCTTTGTTCTTATTTTGGAGACTAGGACTAGTCTGGGTTAACATGCATGCAGCTGGGAAAGTATGGGTCCATCAGTAGACTCATAAAGCCTACAAATGTAATGTTTTCTAAGGCTGTGTTTTTAATTAATAAACTTTTTAGTTTATACAATTAAAAGTGTCTAAAAATGGGGGGCAATAGATTGCCCCATAGGGTGTCCTTTTGCCCC
>RJWT010020855.1:0-17818 GCA_004365215.1 Cuniculus paca | reverse complement strand
CAGAAACGGACTCGGAGGAACACAGGAAAACGTCAAGAGGAAGGAGCAAAACACAATCTTAGACCTCCAGCCCAACCAGAACAAGTTCAGCAGACACAGATACAGTAGAAATCAGAGGTCACAGACCTGAAATTTCAACTTAGTTCTTGTATTCTTTGGTTAATTTTACATGCCTATGTCTGATGGTCTGGGCAGCTATTTTGAAGGTAACAAGATGCACTCTAGAAGCCATTGTTAATTTCCTATTATCTTGTTTTGAACTCCTGTATTGTTTTCATTGTTTTGTTTGGTTTTATTCTGTTTTGTTTAGTTTAAATATGTCTGATGATCTGGACAGCTATTTTGAAGATAACAAGATATATTATGGTAGCCATTGTTGATTTCCTGTTATCTTATTTTGAAGTTCTGTATCGCTTTCATTGTTTTCTTTAGTTTTATTCTGTTTGGGTTTAATCTCCTTAAATCAAAAATTTGAAAAAAAGAATTGTACAAAAATCTCACTTTTAATGACTTAACTAATTATATGAGAATACCACATCATAACCATTCCATTAAGGTCAGACATTTTAGTTTTCAGGTTCTATAAAATAATGTTGTAATAATATCAATCTCATTTAGCGGGGACATAGATTCTTAAGTAGAAATACTGGGCATAAAATTCTCCAAGGCAAAAAAAAAAACAACAAAAAAAAACAACTACAAGGCTCTGCTAAACTTCCTTCCAGAAAGACCATCAATTTATATGCCCCCCAGAAGTATGAAAGTTCACAGTAACAATAAGCATTCTTTCTTTAAAATTCATCACTAGGTTGGCTGATGAAAATTTCTTTGAACGCTGTGACTTTATGTTCTTTGCCTTTTTTTTTTTAATGAAAGTTAAAGTATTTGGATGCACATCTTCTCACCCTCTTAGCCCTCACTCTGGTGTACTGTATAGTGTCCCAACTTCACCTCTTATCCTATTGTTTTACTTCTGTCCTTATCAAATTTATTTTCTGTTGATATGGACTAGTATTGGACAAACTAAGCTTGTTTCTTCAGGGTAAAGAATATTCAACCTTAATGGCATAACAATATTCTCAAATGCTACTTAAAATCAGACTTAAAACTGAGGAGAACCACTTTTAAAGATCGGAAGAAATGGAAACATGCGCCTGTTATCCCGTATTCACACAGAAATCAAGTCGTGGTCTTCTTCTTCTTCCTCTTCTTCTTTTTTTTTCTGTCTTTTTGAGGCAGGGTCTCGCTATGCAGTTCAGGCTGGCCTTGGGCTCACTTTGTAACCTAGACTGGCCTCAACCTCATAATGATCCTCCTGCCTCAGCTTCCCAAGTGGTGGGATTACAGGCATTCAACACCACACCTGGCAACAAATGTTATTTTTAATTAATATTTTAAGATATTAAATTATGTTAGAAAGCTAATTTTGAATCAACCCTTAAAGTTTCAGGATAAATTTATTTTGGGGGTAGAAGACACACTGATTACATTGAATGGCAAAATCAATAGTAAAACTAAGCTTTGTTTTACAACCCCACCACCACCTTTGGCAGTACTGGGGATCAAAACCAGGGCATTCAAGCTAAATCACAACCCCAGCCTTCTTAATGTTTTATTTTGAGAAAGGGTCTCCCTAAATTGCTAAATTACCCAGGCTAGGTTCAAATTTGTGATCCTCCTGCTGCAGCCTCAAGTGGGATTACAGGCATTCAGGCATGTGGGTTTACAGGGATTACAGGCATGTGCCACCACGCCCAATTTATAATTCATATTTTTAAAACCTCTCACTAGTTAGTAAGTCACATAAATGTCCATCTGTTTGAGGGGAATACATTTCTAGGCAACATGAAAATAGTATGTTTGTGACGTAATAAATGAAGCTAAAGAAATGCTCTGCCTATCTTCCCTTGCCTCCTTTTTATATAAAGGCAGCATTCTTTTTCGCTAGTGGACAGAATTCCTAGCTAGGCTATCTGACGCTTGTCCCTTTTGGCTGTTAATTCTAGTGGGGTGGTTCAGGGATAAGCCTATGTAAAAGTTCAAGAGCTTCTGATTATAAGAGCCTACAGACACACAGACACAGTCCTAATTCACAGGGAGGTAATGGAAAGATCTGCCCCAACAGCACTTTTATGAAGAGCAAACAGGTTTGTTTGTTTGTTTGTTTGGTACTGAGAATCAAACTCAGAACCTTGCACTTGTGCCACTGAGTCATATTCCTGACCCTGCCAAGGTTTAGCTGCAGTTAAAATTTCTCTTTTTTTTACAGGGAATTGAACTCAGGATCTCGCAGGCACAAACTGGTATTTTTTGACAGTTACCAACCTCAAACTATGAGGCCCAGGCCAAGAACAAAATTTCCTTAGCTCAGGAAGAACAGACGTGTGGGCTGCTGCCTCTCAGCTGACACAGGCGTTCAGTACTGAGAAGTGCAAGTGATTTCCCTTCCAGTCAACCAGTCATCACTCTGTCTCACTTAGCTCCTCTCTGCTATGCACTACACCCAGCAGACCCAAACAGGACCGGTACTGTGAAGATGCTCAAGTGTACCCCGAGGTCAACCCCAAATGAAACGCTAAGGTAACATGGCTTCTAAGGAATATCCACTGTTTGAGGGAAAATTAGTATGCTTTAGTGAGGCCGGATGGGGCTAAGGAGCTGTGTGACCATACCAATGTAACAGACAAGGACGACGAGGAATAAATCAGTCTCAGGAGGAAGACTCAGATAACAGGGCAGACATAACCATCTTTACATACCAGTTTGAGCTGGTGTGGTGGGTGGAGCACACCTGTAACCCTGGCATTCTGGGAGGCTGAAGCAGGAGGATGGCAAGTTTGAGCCCAGCCTGGGTAACTTAGCAGCTTAGTGAGACACCGTCCCCCAACCTCACCCCACCCCCAAAAAAAGGCTGGAGTTGTAATGGATTCAATTCCTGGTTTAAAAAAAGTCTGGAAGACCTTGAAATACTGCTCCTTTTTGCCATCTTTAGTGATGGAAATGAACAAAGTAGGGTTCGTATGTTAGTCTTCTATTGCCATCACAAAACACTATCAGAAACTTTTAACAGCTGAAGCTATGCAAATTTATCATCGTTTAATCCTGTGGAAGCCCAACAGGTGTCTTGCTGGGCTAAAATCAAGATGTCAGCAGGCTGTGCTTCTTTTTGGAAATTCTGGGGGACAGTCTATTCCTTTGCTCTTCCCAGTTTGCAGAGGTCATTGCTTGGCTCCTAGCCTCTTGCCTGTCCATCTTCAAAGTCAATGTTCATCTCTCTGTGTCTTTTCTTCCACAGTCATCTTCCACAGACTCTACTCACATTTTTACGGATCCTTTCGTTTTGTTATTTTTTTGTTGTTTTTTCAGACAGGGTCTCACTATGTAGCCCAGGCTGGCCTCAAACTCACAGCAATCCTCCTACCCAGCCTCCTAAGTACTAGGACTACAGATGTGCACCAATGTGCCCGGCCCTTTAAGATCCTTTTGATTACAACTCTAGCCCGATAACACAGCATACTTTCTTTATCTTAAGGTCATCTGATTGGCAATCTTAATTCCATCTTCAATCTTAATACTCCATTGCCACATAACAAAATATATTCACCAACTGTAGAATTTGGATGTAGATATCTTTGGGGGAAGAGATCATTCATTCATTCATTCATTCTGAGACAGGGTCTCACTATGCAGTTCATGCTGGCCTTGAACTTAATTCTGCTCCAGCCTCCTGCTTGCCAGAATTACAGGTGCACATTACCCACAGACAAAGACTCCTCCTTTTACTGACAGTTTCAAAAATGTAGCAGCAGCAGCAGCAGCAGCAGAAGGCTAATAGTCTATGCTTGGGAGAATGGGCATTTAGTATCCACTGGACTGGAGAGTAAGGCGCATCTTACTGGGCATGTAAATGGTTAGTTCACATGATCTCACCACATTACCCCCTCCATAGCTTAAGGAATCAAACTACTTCTCATCTTGGCAGGGGATTTAGCTCAGTGCCATTAAGCGCCTGCCTGGCAAGCTCGAGGTTGTGAGTTCAATCCCCGACACCAAAAAAACAAAAACAAAAAAAACTAGCTCTCATCTTGGGCTCCATGAGGGGGTGATCTCTGAACTTCAATGAAATCAAAATTACAATTTCACTTTCGTCAGTCTCTAACTGAAATCCAGCATATCCTTCGAAAGCAGAGAGGCAACAAACTAGCTGCAACAGCAGCACCTAAAACTGTGACCAGTATATACCACCTATTTATGGTATTACTGTTCCTAGAGATCTCAAAGTATCATTTATGCTCATGTCTATTTAAAACTTACAATAGTTATACCTATTTTCTATATTTTGATATTTAAAGCATTAAAAAGCACATTATTGATATAGCATTGTTTTAAAGTGTTGATAAGTGTAGTTCAATAAAATTGGTTTTCTCAATAATATTGTATTTTAGACATGAAAAATATTAGTCTGAGAATGGCTCCACAGGCTTTCCTGGCCTACTCAAGGAGTGCACAGCACAAAAAAGGTA
Organism: Cuniculus paca; assembly: GCA_004365215.1. Classification (NCBI taxonomy): domain Eukaryota; kingdom Metazoa; phylum Chordata; class Mammalia; order Rodentia; family Cuniculidae; genus Cuniculus; species Cuniculus paca. The sequence goes on along the minus strand of RJWT010020855.1, from coordinate 13,295 downwards.
AAGAACTGAGGCCAAGAGTAGTGGGCCCTGAAAATGGAAAAGGGGAATGGAAAGGGTGGGAAACTGACCCTGAAGGTGATAAGGAAAACCACCAGCAGGGCCCTCAGCTACCACAGATGGAAAGGGCAGTCCTCCAGGTACCAAAATTCAGCTACACACATGCTACTCAACACTTTGGTGTAATTTCTCTACTAAACTTTCAGGCCCTAAGCAAACAGAGCATACTTAGAAGGCTCCAGAAAAATTGCAGAAGGATCAAAGTACTAATGGGTGGATTCTTGTCTAAAATGTGAAAAAGCACATTCCGTTAAAATCTGCCCTGAAAACAGAATGAAACCCCAGCTCTCCATTTGACTAATCAAAATAAGCCAGAAAAAGTTGAGCAACAGGCTTTTCCTGGAAATGAGATACTTAGGGCTACTTGCACTAGCAACTCTCAGCCACTCCTGATTTATTTAGGGTAAAAGTTAGAGTACGGAGAAGCAGTAGAGGCCACGGGAGAGAAATTAAAGTGTTCTTTTTCCTCCTTCCCCTAACCTAACCAACTTAAATAAGTTTAAGGTGGATCCTTATTAGTCATTTTCAAAAACCTCTCCAAAAGTGCTTTTATAACTACTATGCTATTAGCTTTCCTCCATAATTCTGAAAGCTAAGTTACCTACTAGAATAATAATGTCAATGTACTTCACAGCAATATAAATTAGAAGTAAAACTTAGCTTACTATCTAAACTGAACACTAAAATTAACTTTCACTGTAACACCCATCATTCACATGTTCAAGAACTTTTTTTCAGAATAGGGTCTTGCTATATTGCCTAGGTCAATCTCAAACTTGAGATCCTCGCACCTCAGCCTCCCAAATACAGTACTGGAATTACAGGGGTGTCACCACCATGATCACCATGCCTGGCTTCTAACAACAGTTTACTCATAATGTGAAATTTCACCTTCTAATCTTTAAACCAGATCTGACCACCTGCTGTGAGGTCAGCTCCAAAAAGAAGTGTCTGCAGTAGTGTGCCGATAGAAGATACTATACTCTAAAGGGAGACCGATCCCTAACTACCAATATTAGTTTTAGATGACTAAACCTTGAACTAAGTGGACTAAGCAATACATCTTTGTTTAAGATCATATTATGCAGATTCACTTTCAGAAGTCTGGTTAAGACCAGAAAAGGCCTGGTGTCAAACAGTGAGGGCAGGCAACACCCTGGGAACAGCTACTGTGCATGTTTTCAGAACAGAGAATTAAATACCGACCCGGTGAACTATCAAGCTCCTTATGTTTTTTTTTTTTGCTTTATTTTTAAATGGTGACAAAAAGTTTATTTGAAAAAGTAACAGTGAAGACAGGGAGAAACTGGCTCTGGAGAGCAAGCTGGGGCTGAGTAAAAGAGGGAAAAACAAGATAAAAAGTATGCCTTCCAGAATACAGGGCGGGCTATAGTGAGAAACCCACAATAGCCAATGTTTTGTTTTTTTGAGACAGTCTTGCTACATAACCCAAGGTGGCCTGTGAATTCATGATCCTCCTGCCTCGGTCTCCCAAGTGGCAGAATTACAGATCTGCTCAACAGCTGGTTTTGTTATGGCTTTTAATAAAACCACATCCAGAAACAAACAGATTATCCTCTAAGCACTCAACATTTAAAAAGAGCTCAGGTGGGACTGTAAAATGGTATAACCACCATGGAAAGTAGTATGGAAGCTGTTCAAAATACTGAGAGCAGAACTACCTTAGGACCCACAGTCCGGCCCTTAGGTATACACCCTACAGAGCTCAAAGCAGGGTCTTGGAATCTGCATGCTCATGTTTAAAGTAATGCTTTTCACAGGAGAAGGATAAAAGCAACCCAAGTGTCCATTGGTAGATGACTGGATAAACGAAATGTGCTATGTTCATATGATGGAACATTACTCACCATTTACAGCACGAGCAACCATCAAGGCATGTAAAACAAGCTTGTCACATAAAGATAAGGACATAAGTGATTCCACTTATGTAATGCATGTGTAGTAATCAAAGCCGTAGACCCCATGCTGGGGACTGAGGCATATGCCTGTGGTCCTAGCTGTTAGGAGAGGATGTGGCAGGAGGATGGATACAGCCCACAAGTTCAAGACCACCCTGAGCAATATGGGAAACTACCTCAACAAAGAAAAAAAAAAATCACAGAAATGTAAAGTTAGAATTGTGATTACTAGAGACTGGGAGGGAAAGGGAATGGGGAGTTATAATTTAATGGGTATAGAATTGCAAATTTGCAAGATGAAAACATTCTGGAGAATCTGTTTCAACACAATGTGAATATACTCAACATTAATGGTGTGGTTAAAAATAACATTTCCAGATATGGTGACACACATCTGGCATCTCAGCACTTGGCAGGCTGAGGCAGGAGTTCCTGGCTACAGTGGTGAGTTCAAGGCCAGCCTGGACTATATAGTGAGACCCTGTCCCAAAAAACAAAAACAACAACAACAACAAAAAACAAGAAAACCAAATTAAAAAAAAATAAGATGGTAAATCTTATGTGCCTTTTACCAACTTTTCAAAAAAGCTGATTTGTTCATTGGGCATGTAATCCCAGTTCTCTGAAAGAATGAGGCAGGAGGATCACAAATCTGAGCTCAGCCTGGGAACTTAAAGTGATTTAGCAATACTGTGTCTCAAAATAAAAAATGATTTTATACAGGGGTGGGGACGCAGTGATACAGCTCAATGGGAATGTCCTGGGTTCAACCCCTAGGAGTGAAAAAGAAAAAAACAAAAAGCTGTCATACCCTCATCTGTGTATTAACAAATTTAGTAACAAAATTAGGAATGGATTTTTAAATGTTTAATTACTTAATTTTTATTTTATTTTTTTAGCAGTCTTGGGAACCCAGGACTCAGGGTATCAAGCATGCAAAGAACTCTCCCCTGAGCTGTATCTCCAGCCTAAGGGCTGGCTGCTAAAAAGACTGTCTTTGCCTGTCTACACACTTACTATAACTTTCTGCAGTCTAAAAACTACTGTCAGGAGCCAACTGCTATCTAAGACTTTTAAATACAGTACCAATAAATTGTTCATTAAATACTAGTAGACATATGTAAAAAAAAAATTTTTTTTTTGTGAGACAGAATCATGCTATATATAGTTGAGGCTGGCCTCAAACTCACATGATCCTCCTGCCTCAGTCTCCCAAATGTTGGGATTAAAAGCATCCGCCAGCATGCCTGTCCTCTGTAAACAATTCCTGGCTAATCAAACACAAATTATGCCACATGACTTTTTTTTCAAATCCATTGCTATTCTTTATCTTATTTCATTTTTCCAGACATTTCTCTAACCATTAGGGTTTTCATTCAAAAATAAGAGTATTGGGGAAAAATTCTAATTGGCCTGAGATATCACCAAAAGAAGGTACTAGATTTGACTGGAATCTGAACTGAGGACTTATCTTTTCTTCGTCTCAGCATGAGTAAAGCTGCCACAATTTTTAGCTTTTATTTATTTAGTTAGTTTTTATTTAGAGACAAATCTAATTGTGGTCCTGGTGCTGGAGAGAGCTGGGCATGTAACAATTCCTGGGAAGGCAAAGAGAGGAATTTGCTTCAAGTCTAATCACTTTAGAAGTTTGCAAATAAGACTAGTAAAATCAGTCTCTTGTTTTATTTAGAAAAAATTAAACCTATTCCAGAATTAAGTAAGTTTTAACTGAAAAGTCACATATCTGGATTCAACTCCACATCAGAGATTCAAATAATATAGAATTTAAATTTTTAAATTTATAGGCCCAGCCGGGTGTGGTGGCACATGCGTTTAATCTCAGCCCTTGGGAGACTGATGCAGGAGGACTGCTGGGAGTTTGAGGTCAGCCTGGGCTACAAAGTTTAAGGCCAGCCTGAACTGCATAGTGAAACCCTGTCTCGAAAAGACAAAAATAAATAAATAAAATAAAAAATGAATGAATAAGCCCACGAAGAGGCAGAAGATAAAAAGTCTTCATTTTTCTTAAGAATCAGAACTTTACAAGCTGGTTTCCAGTCTTAAAGCGACAACTTAAACTTGTTTTAATAATTCTCTACTACTCAAGTGGATTACAGATTCTGAGATGAATATCTCAAACTGCTCTTTCCACTATAAATCAAATCACATTTTTATTACTGCCTTAACAAAGCCTTGGGCTATAAAAGAGAGCAGATGGGATGATTAGCAGCAGCAGCTGCTATATCAGTGTCCGAGAAATTACATACATACCATAGATAAGTTTTAAATTTTACAAGCTTCAGTTACACAATTCTTCAGTGCCCATGACTTTGCCTCCAAAATACAACAAACATAGCATGAAGATTTATTTAAACCAAAAGGTAGCTACTGAAGTCAATAAATGCCTATTTTGATGGCTTTTAGCTAATCGAAATCAATCTTACTAGTTGGTTTTGACTTTGATGAAATGCATTATCCATTTTAGGGTTAACTTTTCTAATCCATTATTAGATTTTGTGAGGCTTTTGAATCTTAAAATAATCCCGGTTTACAAAATACTCATCAACAAGCTAGGCATGGTGTGCAGACCTGTCATCCCAGCACTTGGAAGGCTGGGGGCAGGAGGACCAGCCTGGGATACATACTGAGTAACGCGCGGTCTCAAAAACCAAAACCAAAATGCTCACCAACAAATACAGCTCAAGCACACAAAGCAGTTAAGAACTCTTTGTCTATCATGTGGATGGAACCGTTCTAAATGCTTCACAGATATTCTAATTGAATCCTGTAATAAGGGCCCCCATCCTGCCCATTCCCTTGGCTGCTCAAATCCTTATTTGCATATAACCCACACACATTCTCATATTTAAATCATCTCTAGATTACTTGTAATACCTAATGCAATGTAAGTAGGTTTTAAAAAATATATTGTTTGGAGGAGTAACAACATGAATGTAAGTCTATACAGGATATGTTTAGTACAGATGTTATTTTTCTCCAAATATTTCCTATCCATGGCTGGTCGAATCCACAGATGCCAGAGCCAAGACAGAGGGCTCCAAATGCACTATTACTGTTCATTTCATAGATGAGGAAACTGTAGAGAGAACTTTTAAAGTTAAACTAGCAAGTGGTGGAGCCTAGATTCAAATCAGACTTCGGCTGAGCGTGGTGACACACACCAGTAATCTCAGCACTCGGGAGGCTGAGGTAGGAGGATCACCAGCCTGGGCTACATAGTGAGGTGGAGGCCAGCCTGAATTACAAAGCAAGACCCTGACTCAAAAAAAAAAAAAATTAAGACTTCAAAGACTACTATCTTAACTACTTAATTCTTCATGTTGCTCTGTAAAATACAAAAGTGCTGCAGTCCCCCATCATCTCTGACTCACAACCAAAGCATTTGCTCAGATGTCGGTATTTCATGGGTGTTTAACAAAACAGTTTAGGGAGGAATTTCTGTCTTGGCTTCCTGAAAATTAGTATCAGGGCAAATAGTTGGAAAAATGGCTTATAGGTAGTATTTGAGTTTCCATACCAACTCAGTTTTCCTGGATCAAATTTAAGGACAAATAATTATACTTTCTGTGGCAAAATAAGGTCATTCTGACCCCTTCCTCCTTTTATTAGCTGGAAAGTAGGCAAGGGAGTTCTATAATCTTACCACATTGAGGTGCCATGTGTCCATAAACTGGTTATCAATCAAAAAGTAGTTCAGCCTCCTGAACTTCTTTAGAAAACACTTCCTAGAAAATAACTTCTTTTTCCTGTCCCTTTTTGGGAAAATAAATCAACATTTGCCTACATAATCAATCACTTTCAGTGGAGAATTTTAATTTTCAGATAGTCTTAATAGCTATCAGTAGTTACCAACAGTAGCTTTTCTCCATGACTTATGGGAGATTAACTATAAAAAGATTTGTTTAAAATGGCATAATGACTAAAGTGGCAGCTTCATTAGACAGTTTTCTGTTATAGCAGGATCAGCAAGCACTTTATGAGCTGGGATTATGGACTTAATTCCTGAATAAAGTACGGGCAAATTCTAACGACTTTCACAGCAGATATCTCCAAAAACTTAATCTTTTTTTCTGACATAAATGAGGCTAGCCTCAAACGTTTTCTGACGTTATGCTGCATAAAGAATTTAAAGCTGTTTTACTCAGATAGGGAGTAGCTGCTCTGAAGTGAACCATTATCTAAGATCGAAAGATAAAATTCACATACCAGCAATGAAGAAGTTTACAATCTGGAACTAACTGTACCAAGCCGGATGAGTCAGTATTCTCAAAAAACAGCCTGAAACATCTGCACAGGTTCCATAATTGATTAGTGAGCTCCACATTCCACATATAAAGATGGTTTGCCCCAATACCTAACTCTCCTACTGGAGCCCGGGATATTTACTGTGGGAATCACCAAGTCCTCCCCACATTGATAAGCGCGCCCCCAGTGAGACTGTACATTTTAAAGCATCCCTTTAACAGGAACAATCTTGCAATCTTGGTCTTGGTAGAGATGTATCAGGCAGGGTCTCCTCCACACGGGCTTCTGGCCCGATTCTCCTAGGATCAGAGAGCCCCCTAAGTTTTATAAACAAAGATTGGCAGTGGGTGTTCGGTAATGAGAGGTTAAGTGTTGGGCTGACTGGAGGCTGTGTGGGCGGGTCAATGTCCGTGGCGACTCCAGACACCGTTCTTCATCCCGGGAGCAGTCAGACTAGGGAAAGGAAGGTCTGCACCCCATCCCATATCCTGAATTCTAAGCCACAACCTGCAAAACAGCCGCGTGCATCCAAGGGGTGACCACACAGCAGGGCCAAAGCACAGCCTCGGGGATTCCAGGCTGCTGGGGCCAGCGGCGAGGCCGCCACACCCCTCATTCCTCACCCTTCCCGCCCGGGGGCCGGGAAGCCAGGCCCTGCCGCCAGGCGCTCACCCAGGGCCCGAGCCGGGCTGCCGAGCCCGGGGTCGGTTCTCGCCAGGCCCTCTCTTCCCTGCCCCCGACGCTCGCTCAGCCTCCCTTCTCTTCGGGGCGCTCTCCCGCCTGCTGCCCCCAGGGTGTGAACTCACGGCCGCCGCCGCGCCGGTGAAAATGTCCTCCCCTTCGGTGTCGCTGTCCCCGGCCTCGGGTTCTGAGCCGCCCGCAGCCCCCTCAGACTCCGGATCCAGGCCGGGGAAGGGAGGAGGGAGTCTCTCCGAAGCGCTACAGCCACCACCTCCCGACGCCATCTTCGTCCACCCGCGGCGGAAGCCGCAACAACAACTTTATAGAGATAGCGCCGCGAGCAAAGCGTTCCGGCGCTGCGAGGGCCGCCACGGACCCCGCGGGACCCGCGGGGAGCCACGGGGCGGGCGGTGGGCGGGGCCCTGGCGCTGGGGCGGGGCCTCGGCCGCAGCCCAGCAAATGCGAGCCCTACACCGCGACGCCGAGCCATTGACGGGGCGGGTGCCGAGGGCAGAGGAGGAGATGGGGGCTGCTTGGTCCTTTGTGCTCTATTTTCTAACCGGTGTCTAAGATCGCCTTTGAATAAAGAAGCCTGTAACTAACAATGTTTGAAAACATACCCATGCCGAGACTCGGTAAATATTTTTGATTGAAGTCACCGAACAGACAGACTGTGGGAAAGTTTTGCCACTTATTCTTTGGACAACAGTCAGTTAATTCATTCGATATATACTGAGCATTTACTGGGGGCCCTGCACCTTGCTGTGCACTTGAAATAAAGAAGCTCATGGCTCACAGGGTGTTACATTCAATGAAGGAGGCAGTCATGTGAAGTACCTCAGCATGTTAATGCGATAACGTGCTCTGGGATAGTGAAAGAGGTTATTGACTCTGCTTGAAGAAGTCTCGGAGGCTTCACAAAGAGGATGAGTCCTCAGTGTATTACATTTGGTTGGAAGGATGTCAGGATTATTCTTTTAATTGCTGTGGAGTAAGTGGAGTAGAATAAGTGGCAGGGAAATTGTTAAATTCTGACCATGGACATAAATGATTGTCTATCATGGGATAATTCTGCAAAACTGTATAATCCTAACTTTTTGGGGGGGGTACTGGTTGATACTGGGGATCTATGGGCACTCTACTACTGAGCTACATCCCCAACCTTTTTGTCTGTCTGTCTTGAGACGGGGTCTCAGTAGCCCACGCTGGTCACTCGTGCTCTTGCAACCCTCCTGCCTCGGCCCCCCAAAGAGCCGGAATTACAGGCATGAGCTACGAAACCCAGACTTTCTCATTTACAGAAATAACAAAGTGTCACCAACATTGAAAAGGGTGCTTGTTTCCAGTTGCATATCTTCAGCATCAGATGCTGGTTTCCTCAGGTCTAGGATCTGCTCAAGGGCAGGAGCAGGGTCCCCTATCTTTGTAATCTTTGGTGCTTACACATCGCGTATGGCGAATTAGGTGTCTGGTAAATGTCTTAGATGTATTTGGAGGGATCGATGTGTAAAACAGAATCGACAGGCACAAAACCGGCATTCTTCACTGCTACGAACACCAAAAGGGTTAAACTACTGTTTTTTAGGATGGTGATCTCTATTATGTCAATTAGACACCCTGATCACAGGGAAAGTCCTCTACTTGTAAACTGTCTTTGAAGGCGACTGGTAGAACTATTTCCCATAATGGGGAGTTGTGCGTGACTGAGTCCCTAGGTGATGAGAAAACCAAGAAAACTCTCCCCTTCTCTCACTTCTGACATGTTTAACTCTTCCTACTGGCCTCCCAAGACTGGCCACTTTCCTACAAACGTAAACTCGCTTCCAGCCTAATCAGGAAGGAGATTTTGGCTGGAAGCAGTTCCCCCAGAGAAACAACTGTAAAGCGTCTCCGTGCTAGATACCACGATCTCCTTTCCCCTACCTCTTCAGGATTCATCTTTAGCTTATCTCAGACGTTGAGCGATGCACTCTTTGACCGTTACTTTCACCTACACACATAGGACTACAAATCCCAGAATACAGTTCGCTGCTTTTTCGAAGAAAACGTCACATACACCCCAGCATTCAATGCGCTTCAAAGGCCGTGAGGATTGCTTTCTCAGTCCCGCCGAAACTGAGCAAAGCATGCTGGGGCATGTAGGCCGGGTGGTTTCCTTTCTTAAGTCCTCAGGTGTACTCCGTCGTGTCCTACTGATTCTCTGCTGCTTTGAACGCTTTTCTTGTTTCGGCGCGTTTGAAGACCAGGAAGTTGATGAATCCTGAGGCCGGCTGCTGAGAGACGGTGGCTCGGGCGGGACAATCACCAGGGATGGCGGAGCGTGAGGATGGAGCGAGTGTCCGGGCTGCTCTCCTGGACGCTGAGCAGAGTCCTGTGGCTCTCAGGCCTCTCTGAGCCGGGAGCTGCCCGGCAGCCCCGGATCATGGAAGAGAAAGCGCTAGAGGTTTATGGTAATTAATTTTATCCAGTGCCGCATTTAGCTTTCTATGTAGAGGCGGTGGGAGGTTGGGAAGGGGATTTTGCCGGATCTAGCCGGGAGCATGGGAAGCGTTTTCTACGGAGTCCTAACAGGGCTGGGGTTCTTCCTAAACCTGGGGCCCGCTGAGCATGGAAATCTTAAAAGCTTCATTTCCCAAACTCGCCCCGCGCCCAGTGGCCATTGCAAGACAGAGCGCAAAGCCGAAGCCTGAGGGTGGTCAGTGAGGGAGCAAAGCCGGCCTGCTGGCGCCACTTGCGCTTCCTTCCTCTCTGACTCCTGGACGCGCACTGCGCCCCGAACTGCTGGTGGTTCTGCTGTGTGATGGCTGAGCTGGGGACTGGCCCAAGGTCACAGCCACTCTTCTGTGGCAGACTCAATACGCGGAGGTCCCCGAGAGGAGCAGACGAGACAGCATTCTCCTGGCCAGGCCTCGAATTTGCAGTTCCTTGGAACAGTCAAGCAGCGTTGCCTGTGTCTGCGTACGTGCATACACGCGCATATGTTCTCTTTATGTATTAAGTAGTCCCAGTCTCTTGGGAGTATTTTCAGAGTAGACATACAGAAACAAAGGCTCAGAATGGTTAAACAATTACCCAGGGAACAGCAAAAACCAAAGCCCACGTCCTCTGATTCCAAATGTAATGCCCTTCGCTTCATTGACAAGTGCGGTGTGATATTCATTCTCTCTCTCTCTTTCTCTCTCTCTTTCTCTCTGTTGTTCTCAGTTACTTTTTAAAACTTCAAAAGACTGGATGTAACATGAGATCTAATCATAACAATATAAATGTAATTTGGATAAGGATAATAGGTGAGTAGAAGAAAGCCAGGAATGTGAAAGACCTAATCCAGTTTACCTGTTGTTAGAGGCAGGGCTTACTTAACTCCAACCAGATGATGATTTCCAGCGTAGTGGTCTCCATCAAGAAAGTGGACACATTCCTGACCTTCTAGACTTATCTACAGCATTCGAGGATAAGCTTTGCAGGAGAGATGATTCAGGTCCTCAAATTTATTAGTCTGGGGCTTTGGGAAGAATACAGAGGAATCACGTGAGCTGGGCCTGGAGAAATACTGGGATCTGGATATGTGCAGAGGGGCAGAGGGCAAATTAAGCTGAGGAAACTAGAAGAAAAGTTTAGAGGTGAGATAGTAACACTGGAATGGCAGATAGGGGGAGCTGCAGGACAGGGTTTATTGGTTCCAGGCAGAAGTGTGAACGAACATTGCTTTAGGTGTTAGAATTGGAAATTGAAGTTCTTAAATATAAATGAAGACTCTTAATATCAGGGCAGAGCCATAGGAAAAATTTGATCGGGGGAGTAATGTGAGGAGAGCAACACTGATTTCTTTTTAAAGAAATCCAAACTTCTCAAATCACTAGACAACTAGGGAAGTTTAATAAGGAGTAAGGTTTAATTTCAGGGTTTAGTGGCAGATAAAGAACATAATACAACTTTGAGAAATGAACCTTACAGGGAAAAAACCTAGAATGAGGTGCAGGAAATTTTCTTTTCAAAAACACCCTATTTCCCTAATCCCATGGTAACACAGCTCCATGAAAGAGACTCTTTCTCCACTTTCCTGCCTGTGTTTTCACATTCTGTTTCTCATCAAGTGATAAACCCAAGAGATACCTGATGAGAAGGTAGTTGGATTGATTTGTTTTTCCCAGCTGCGTTTCTGATTACAGGGGAGCTATAAATAATAGAATATAACCTCAGCTTGGAAACATCAAGCCCATTCTACCAAAAATTCTTCTTGCCTTCCTACCTCTCTATTTCTCTTTACCATCCCCTTCCTCATCTCTTTTCTGTAGCCTCAGAGTAAGGAGGAAATCTTGTACTTCCTGTGACCTTCCCAGGATTCTGCTTTCCTAATCCCGTCCCTTTCTGCTTCATTTTACCTGTCTTCCTCTATTTGAGCCTTCTCTTTGGGCTAGAAAACATGCTCTGCCTTCCCTTATCCTTATGCTTGTCATTGCTTTAGTTTCCTTATGTAAAACTTGTCCTTTTTTCCCAGCCAAGGCCAGAGGAACTTCCCACTTGCTTCCCCTTTTGGGAAACTGCCTTGGGCCCTCAACCTTCTCTTTTCTTGCAGGTGACCTCCTGGGTGACAAAAACCTGTTTTGGCTCTTGTCAGCCTGAATTTTTCTGCATTAGATACTACTTTCTCAGGTTCTCCTAGCTTACCTTTCTCTACTCATTAAATCATACTCTTCCCAAATATGTATCTTCGAGTTTCTTTGCCTATAGATCAGTGAGTCAAGACTGTGCTGCACATAATCTGAGGGGTGGAGGGACTCTCAGTGGTAGAGCGCTTCCCTAGCATGCACAGGGCCCTGGGTTTGACCCCTAACACCAAAAGAAAAACAAAAAAGAATAACCTGAGGAATTTTTTTCAAGTTTAAATACATTTTTATTGTCTAAAATAGGTTTACAGAAAATCGTGAAATTAGTATACAGAATTCTATATGCCTAATAGTTTCACTTATTAATATTTATATTATTATTTGTTATAAGGGATCGGGGATATAGCTCAGCAGCACAGTGCCTGTCTGGCAAGTGCAAGGGCCTGAGTTCGATTTCTGGTAACTGCCCCCCCCAAAGTTCAGTATTTGTTATAAATTTTTTATTTGTATTGTTTTGGGTTTTTGTGGCAGGATCTCATTATGTAGTTGAGGCTGGCCTTGAACTCACTATGTAACCCAGGCAGCCTCAAACTTGCAATGATCCTCCTGCCTCAGCTTCTCCTGTAGGGATTATAGGGGTGAGCCACCGCACCAGGCTATTTGTTATAATTGACAATCTCATAGGAAGTCATTGTTATTTTTTTTTTTCCCTAATAAGCCTCAATGCTCAGGTCATACCTCAAACCCTAATCAGAATCTCTAGAATAGGAAGAAGACATCAGTTTTCCATTTAAAAGGTTTACAGATAATTGCAGTATTCAGCCAAAATTCTTCTCATTCTTTACGAACGCCGTGTATTTAATAACCTCACTAGCTATAGTTCAGTATTTGCTTAGAAGTTCCCCCTGGTTTGCCTCTGAGTACCTCAAAATCACTGTGTATGAAATTGAACTCATTTGCCCCAACCCTCACCTGGGTATTTTCCTTGTTCTGTTTCTTTTTATCCTGTTAGTGTTCTCTTAGACCAGTGCTCGTGAACTTAAAGTGCCCGTGCCACAGAGGGCTGTTTGTATCATTGAAAGCTCTAAAAGGTTCGCCATCACTGCCCTAGATCGTTGTACTCAGAATTTGCGTCATTCTCTTATTCTCTTCTTTGCTAACTCCATATTGCCTATAACCAGCTGTAAAAGACCTTAATGGTCTGGCTTAACTCTTACACTCTTATATTTCTCACTTATGCTGGGTTCCAGGCAAATGAAGCTTCTTGTTCTTTGTTTCCTATCACTTTGAATGGCAAATGTTGAAATGTTACCGTTTTTGAAGGCTTGATTCAGATTACACTTTATATAAAGCTGAATGCCACACTCTCCAAAGCCAGAAATTTCTCTTGAACTCTTATGATACTTTTCCAATTCTTACTACATTTGCTTTGTGACATTGACTCTAAGAAATTAAGATATGAGCTAATGATGATTCAAGAAGCTAGTTTTCTTGGGCCTGGTGTGGTAGCGTATCCCTCTTAATCCCAGCACTCAGGAGGCTGAGGCAAGAGGATTGCCACAAGTTCAAGGCCAGCTTGGGCTAGAGAGTGAGTTCAAAGTCAACCTGAACTACATAGTGAGACCTTGACTCATAAACTAAAACAAAAACAAAACAGGAAAAAGAAAACAGAGCTAGGCATTGTGATATGTATTTGTAATCCCAGTTCCTAGGGAGGCACAGGCAGGATAATTCAACTTTTAAGGACAGCCTGGGCACTTAGCAA
>RJWT010020854.1:0-17821 GCA_004365215.1 Cuniculus paca | reverse complement strand
CAAAGAGTTGAAACCGAGGACATGAAGAGGACACCAGTAATGGCAGAGCTTCCTTGAAAGAAGACCTAAAACTTCTAGCCATGGAATCTGAATTTGATAGACTCATCATCCTGGGGTTTTAAGTACCAGAAAAAAAAATTCTGCTTGCAAATAAATGCCAAATCTGTGCCACAGGTAGGTACCAATTCTGACTTTACACTGTTCACATTGTATGAAAATTCATGGCCCAAAAATTGGAGTAGTATTTGTTCTATAAAAGGGGAATCTCTTAGGTACTCAAAGAAATAGAATGCAAAATCATACAAGAGAAATATTTGGACAAACCAGATCATGGAGATAGCAGTGGGAATGAAACTGGGCACTAACTCACAATCAAAAATGACAAACCATGTTGGAAAATGTCCCAATGTAAGTTCTAGATTGACAGCTGTTTTCTGACAAGTTGTATATTCATTTTCTCCTGGCTCTTATTTTTGTCATTGAAGTTTTTATTATTACACTAATTTTTCTCCCTCTTTTAAGTATATATTCTGTCTTTTCTCTCTAATTTTAAGATTTCATTGTCTTTAGCATTCTGCTTGTTTACTACAGTGTATTTGATTAGGGCTTCTTTTGTTTTTTTCTTTTGGTACTCAGTGTAATTCTTCATTTTGAAAATTCATATCTTTCAGTTCTTGAAAATTCTCACTTGTTAATTTTATTCATTTCTCTAATCTTAGGTCAGTGTTGTACCTCATTGTTCTTTAGCCCCTTTTTGTTTTTTCATCTCTCTTTGTACTATAGTTATCCTTTAAAATAAAAAAATTACCAGATTACAACCCAAATATTTCGTCAAGTAGGCAAAATATTAAAAAGACAGACTAGACAGCTGATCATAGGCAATACAGCTGATAAATTCTACCTAATCAATATAGATAGACCTCAGGTACCCAGTGATCAAAGCAAATCCTACTGATTCACCCATGGAATAGCCACAGAAATGATGGACGAGGCCATAAAGACAATTCCAACAAATAACATCAAAGACATCTTTATATGATCATAATTATCAAAATCAGTAATATCCCTCAAACATTTGGAAAATAGATAAAATTCTACCACCAAAACCCCTACCACTGCCAACATGCTGTCTGTCTGTCTGTCTCTCTCTCATTCTGAAAAAATGAGTCAAAGAAATTCTAATGGAAATAAAAATATTTTCAATTGTAGCGTAATAAAAATGTCAAGTAAAACTTGGTGATTAATCCATGGTTTCAATACCATCTTTTCTTTCTATAAGCATTTTAACAACATAATTATTTTAATGTCACATCTATTAATCCCTTCTTTTATAACAAGGATTTATATTGGTATCTGTCAGGGAGATTATAATATTAGCAACTCAGACCACTTTATGTTAATTTATTGGTTTAGAGCAGTCCTGGCAAACATTTTAGAGTTTTAAATGATATCAGACAGTCAGCGGCAGCACACGTACTATAGTCTTGCCACCACTGGTTTAGGGTCTGACAGCACTGACTAGAAAGTTGAGTCCCAAACCTATATGATAACAGGCTTGGGGTTTTGAACTTGGAAAAAGACCACTACACCACACACGTGCAAACAAAATATGTGCCTTGTTATCTTCCTTTGCTGGTAAGTAGATTTTTTTTCCCTATCTGCCTAGTCCTTTGAGAAAGGTACTATTTATAGCAGATAGTTTTAAATTGGCCAAATTATACAATCTCACTGAGCTCTGAGTTCCTCTTCTAATTAGGACGATAGCAATTCTTCTGTAAGTTTATAAGAACATAACAATACCTGCACTTGACAATGGCTGCTGTTATTGTTCTCATTACTATCCTAATGACTACACTGGATTATTATCAGAGGTGGTAAATACGTAGGACAATGGAAAAATATACAAATTAGACTATGTGGATGGAATACATTTATTATTTTAGCAAACAGCAACAATATACAATATCTTGTACATGCATAGGATTAGGCAAAGAATATGCAAGTGTGCTAGTAGTACACAAAGTGTGCTGACCTGGGCACAGGGGACACGGGCTCCAGTCTCAACTGCTCTGAGAATACTACGCAGTTTCTTTAGGCTGAAGTTTTCAGAAGCAAAAATTAGATAAAGAATTCTGACCACTGCTAAGATCCTTCATACTACCAACATTTTATGATCTTCTGTTCTCTGTTCTAATTTTTCTTTATGGCTTATTTGTACCATACCAAATTATTTTTCACAAATTCATAGTCTCATGGTGTTTGTTATAAAGTGACGTGACCACAACTTAACACTCTTGGGAAGACAATTAGTTTCTACTTCATTTTTATTCAAGAGAAGTGAGAAAGGACAAAAGAGGAAGACGAGCACCTCAGCCATCAAACGGGAAAATAATAATCATAAACCTACAAAACTATTTTAGTAGTTTCCTTATGCTTTTCAAAATTATTCTACAGACAATTTGTTTAATCCTCCAAGAAACTGTAAGACACACCAGGAGGGGTTACTAACTGTCATCAGGGAAGCTGAGGCACAATAGTTTTGTGAGATGGTATAACTGAGTCACTCTGGGCACCAGTTGGAGTCCAGATTTCCTCTTTCCTCTTGCACTGATCTACTGAGCAGATTTTCTTCTAGAAGAAAGCTCATTAAAAATAGTGTAATTGGGGAAAATATTCAAGGATAGTTGATTATCAGAACTTGGGTAATATACTGGGAATGCTCTTTATAACCTGCCTGGATGCCAACCTCCTCCCACAACCAGCCTTTGTCTCATCACCCCTCCAAGTTCCATTTAGTATCCCCATCTATTCCTTGTTTTCTCTTCCAGTTCTTATGACACCGTGAATGGGTCTACTGACCATGTGTGCCCCCCATATTAGCTGTAGAGAATTCCTGGAGAAAGCTTAATAAAGGAGAACTGTCACACGGAACAGTAAACCATGAAGCATTTGGACAGTGGAAACATTTAGAACTGATGATAAAAAGCATTTTCTCCTATGTGACCAACTGTATCGAAGAATGTCTGCTGATCTCAAATCATTGTGCAGCCTCTCTACTCACTTTCTGGCAGCCTGGTTCTTCTTCCACTGTTCCTGGAGTTTTGGCTGGGGATTTCATCTTGCAGATGTAGCCAAGTGGATGCTCACAAGTCCTATCTGCCCAGAACCCATCCTGCAGAAAGCCAAGGAAAAAATGATCATTTGTTGTTTGAATTTGATGCCATTGTCTAGTAATTATAGAAGGAAGACTATAATCTAATAGTCAATTCTCCAATGAGTAACATATGTAAATTACAAATTTGATGCTCCACTCCCCAAATAATATGTGTTTCCTTTGCTTTATTCTTCTTTTTTAATTTGAGTAAAATATGCATATGATTTACCATTTTAACTATTTAAGTAGAGAGTTTGTCTTGCATTATATACATTAAATTGTTGTTAACTATTAATGTCTTCAGAACTTTTTCCTCATCCTATAGTGAAATTCTTTACCCATTAAACAACTTCCTATTTTGTTTTGCCAACCCCTGGGCAATCACATCCTACTCTGTCTCTGAATTTGACTTCTATAAGGACCTAATAGAATTAAAATCATGCAATTAGTGTCCTTTATGTAATACTTGCTTCTTGATCTTCAACACTAATAAACCCTGGCCACCCACCCTTATAACTCTGTCTCTTTTCAGTTCCTTATTAGAATGACACTTTCTGCTTTCTTTTACGTACCCTTGACATCTGCTCTTTTTTTTAGTTTTCAGTCAATCATGATTAAAACAATGACAGAAATAGCTAACATTTACTGTACCATAAGTTTGGATTGGAAACTGTGTATAATATTTGCACTAAGCCATTTAATCCTTATACCCACATAGGAGCTGGATAAAATTATTAGCCCCACTCTACAAATGAAGGAAGAAGACAGGGAGCAAAACCTAGCTTCTTAATCATCACATGCATTATCAACAATAGATAATTTGATGATATGCATTAATCACTATGGTCATATTAGGGACATGAATGCAATCATTTTTTGCCACACTTCGAAGTGAACTGAAAAATCAAATGTAGTTCTACAAGTACAGACTCCAAGGTGTAGAACAGAACTAACTAAGTCTATATCTCCTCAGAGCAACCATGAGAAGGTAGAACCAAATAGGAATAATATGAGTAATAGGTATAGCTTAATTTTATCCTTAAATCAAATGTTTCTGTCTCCTGTCTGAAATGATCTCCTTGACATTTTGATTTTGCTAGACAGCCAAAAGAGTCTAAAGGAAGTGAATCTGAATCAGTTCTTAGATTTACATCAATTGACTTAAAGTCAAACCAATGTCAACTAACGGACACCCTACGTGGGACAGAAGGAGACCTCCCTGTTGCCTTGCACTAGACATCAGTAGGGCTGCTCACCTTGCCTTTCATCACCACGCAGTCCTCCTGCCGGTTGTTCTCGTGGCTGGGTTCTCCAAGCAGCCACTTGGTAAATGTTACAGGGGTCCCATCGCTCCATTCAAAGAACATTTGAACCTTGAGATCATTTAAACCAATCCACAACTCATCAGTGGGCTCTGAACAGGAAACAAACAACAAAGTAACCCCACGGAAGCAGTATATACAAAGGTTGCTTTCCAAGGTTGGCAGGGCATCCAGAAAGCAAGGCTCTCTTGTTTGTCAACACAGCTCCACTCCTCGGACACCATAACTGCCATAGAGTTAACCCTGCCCCTTTTGGGTGTTCTGCTGACCTATATGCAAGAGGCTCATGGCCACTACATTGTATGTTGCCAATTTTAGGTTGTGCAATGTTTTCTTTGCATTATAAACACGACTTTGGTTTTTAGTTACACTATTACAAATTGTATCTCCTGAGATTTCAGAAAATGAAATTGAGGTAAATGTATTATTACTAGCTATCTTGTGAAGCTGGTTTATTTTTACTATTATTACAAATAAGTTTATCATGCCAATCACACTCACATTGTTGGAAATACAACATCCTTATATAGAAATCTATTTCATGACTATTAAATCTTACTAGTGTTTTAAAACAACAAATTTAAAATCACTTCAATTTTACTCACTGTTGCTATCAAGTACATTCCAAACACTTCCTTTAAAGTTTGATCACTCTATTAGGGCTGAAAATGAACTAAACAGTAAAAGAACAATAAACTGAGGGACATAGATTGGCTTCTGACAACTGGCATTTATTTATTAGTCTACAGATATAAATTAATCTGTAACTTTCATAAAAAATTGTAAAATGCCAGCAAAATGCAAATATCAAGGTTAAAATCAAAACAAACCATACAGATTTAAAATGTGATTATTTTGTTTTGAAATTCTTGAAGGCCATTATTATTTATAAGCAGTTATAGTTCCGAAAAATTCTGAATGTCACAACAAAAGTGAGGCCAAAGTACAGTAATTGAAAATCTAAGATTTCAGGGCTGGAAAAATAACATTTTCAAATTTAAAAATTAAAGAAAATATAATTCAATATCTACTCAACTTGTATGACTGGGAAACCTACCACAAAAGTTTAATATATGATCTTTCAATGGTAAAATGAGATTACTTTCTAGGGTCATAAAAATAATATTTGTTAGAAAATGCAGAAAAACCATACTTACATGGGATTTTTCTAAGTCACTTAATTTTTTTCTTCCTAAAAGTTGTCACTCAACTTTTCTTTTGGAGAAGTCCTGGGCTGGCCTAGGGCCAACTCCAGCAGATGTTTCCAGTGTCATGAAACATGAATGACACTGCCAGCACGATCCCCTTCCCTTCGCTTGAGTTGGCAGATCAGGATCTTCTGAGCAACAAACATAAGCTTCAGAGAGACCTCATGTGCCCCTCAAGGATTTCGGTGGAAGACCAATGTCAAATAATAAAATATTAAGAGTCTACTCAACATATTTTTTTCCATTAAACTATTCTCCTCTTACAGAGTTTGTATTAGCTAAACACAATCTTGATCCTACAAAGGTACCTAATAAGTGAGTGTCAAGTTTTTAGATTGATTTTTACAAATGCATTCAGGAAGTTGTGTTAGTTGGTAAACACATAGTTTTGTGTGCAGGCTCTTTATATACAAGTACTTGCAATATATTTCTATGACTTAATACAAAACCAGCTAAAACAGGCTTTTGATCTAGAAGCAAGAATCCTAATTTTACAACTTTTTTTTTACTTATATCAAGATTATTTTAAGCACTTATTATAATATTGTAATATAATAAATATACTGTAAATATATTGTTTTTAATAAATTCTTTTTAAAAATGGAAGGTTTTCTGATTTATTTACCTATTTTCAAGCTGAATTTCAGACTACTTTTCATCATCCAGCTCCCTCAAATAATTACAGCAATAAAATGTATGGTTCTCTTAGCATTGTGTCATGTTACAGAAAGTGACCAAGATTTGTACTCTAGTCTTTCACATCTTAACTAACATGTTTTTCCACGGACTCCTTTGCAAGCTTGATTGGCTATCGCAAGTGTCATGATAACCTTAAGTAACTGTTACTCAGATATGTCCACTGTGATTACATTATTGCTTAGTCTGAATTTCCCAGCCTAAGTACGCCGAGAATAATTATGAAATTGTTGATAGGCTGCAGCAGGCTGTTTTCTCCACACTGTACTCACTGGGATGCACAGAGACCCTTGGACACAGGAGTAAAGAGGAGCAATGTTTGGGGGGGCGGCTTTCAAAATTAAATATTTTTTTTTGCTGCTGCTTTGTTTTTCTCTCACCAGTTTGTTAACGGCTCCCCCAACCCCCATCAATTTTCGGGCACTGTGTGTCAGGAAGCTGGCTCCTCTATGACCACCCTCCATTTCCTCTTGTTTTGCTGGGTGGAAATGAAGGCCAGCTGCAGCGACTCGGCAGCCGCCATCAGTGGAAGATGGAAATCGTAATCATTTCATCAGCAAGTAATGCAGAGCCCGTGATTGCTGCGATGCCGCTCAGCCTGCTCTTCTTTGGGACACGCGTTCCCAATTCATGTCACCCATCTGTTCTTTTATTTCTGGATAGTACATTTTCCAAGTATTTCTTTTTTACAATAAATGTTTGCAGTACATAATGATTGCATTTATCATGGGGAGTTGGTCCATGTACACAACACATAATTCCTTTCGTTGCTGTTGTTCCCTACCCCTCCCACCCCTCCCTGCTTCTTCCAGCTCTTGGCCCCCTTCTCACTCACAAAAGCTCTATTTCCATGTTTTTTCCTTCAATTCCTTTTCTTTGGCATCCCCCTTCCCTCTCCCTCCTTCCCCTTCCTTCCATTTCTTGGTCCCCTTTCCACTTGAGAATGATTTCCCTACTTCCTATTATCTCTTTTATTATTCTCTTTATACTTTGTGTTTCTCATATAAGAGAAACCATGTAATATTGAGCTGTGTGTCTAGTTTATTTCACTTAACATTATGGTCTCAAGGTGCACCCATTTTCCTACAAATGCCTGAAGTTTATTCCTCTTTATGACAGAGCAGTACTCCACTGTGTGTTAAATATCACATTTTCTTTATGCATTCATGGGTTGATAGGCAAATAAGCCATCTCCAAGATTTGGCTATTATAAATTGTGCTGCTATACACATGGGTATGCATGCATTACTGTAGTATAACGACTACCTTTTTTGTACAAAGGGGTCAAAAACACACACTGAAGGAAAGGTCCTGGGAAAATGGTTCTGGAAAAATTAGATATCCACATGCAGAAGACCGAGCCAAGTATTTTTAAAATTATATACCTACAGTGTTACTTTTCTATTATATTACTTTAAAAGGCCAACACCTAACCATTACAAAAAGAATGTCCCATTGCTTTCGCAATTCAACATCCTAGCAGCAGGAGCTAGATTAATAGAGAAAAGTCTAAAAGGTGAGATGGTTCATTTAGAGATTTTTTTTTTTTTGGTGATAAAATATGGACTTGAATTTTCAAAAAATGCACACATACATCTAAGTAATTAAAAAAATTAAACATTTTGGTAAGTTTAGAGTTGATATCTCTGAATCTAGATTATATGTGGAAAAATATTTTAAAACTACTCATGAATTCGTTACATATTAACGGAAAACTAAATTACTAAATTGAATTATCTTTTAGTGATAACAATTTTTAAGTTATTACACAATCTTCTCACTGTAGCTTTGACTTACATCTGTTGCTAAATTTATACTGAAAATTTAGTTTTTAATTAAAATTTGTGAGACTTAATATTTGTGATTAAATTTTCCAGAGATAGGTGGGGAGGAGAAGGGACTAGAATCAAGCATATTTACAGTTTCAAATTTCTCACCATATCCTAGCTGGGAGATGATAAAGTCAAATTCTTCAATGGTGTGAATGCTTGCGAGGTCTCCACCCTCCTTCCGACATGCAGTCAGGGCATCTCTCCAGATTTTCTTGACTTCTTTGTGAATCTTGTAACAGTGGCCTACATACGGCAACCACTGACTAGGACAGTTATTAGGCATATGCGTTTCTAGGGAAAAACAAGGTTTGAAAGCATTTAAGAGAAGATCTGATTAAAACTATAACTATTTTCCACCATTTTATGTATAAAGCAGTTCAGAAAGATAAAAGCAATATCTGTTTTCCTTTTAAGAATGTATATTCACGAAAGATGAACTAGACATATTGTATCGTGTTTGTCTCTAGAAGAAAAAGTGAAAGAATTCATCTTTTACTTTAAAATAAAATCAGCAGAAGTTTCTTTTTGAAACCTTTTATATGCAATGAGACGACACTAAGATACGGCAATCTAATTTTATTGATCTCTTATCATGAATAAACCTGTACCAAGCATCTATTATATTTAAATGTTAGAAGTCTCAAAATTTTGATATAAATATATCCTCTAAAATATTTATATGTATCTTTATTCCATGGGTGTTAGAAAACGTCTCATTCTGCAGAGGAAGGACAATACCCATTAGGCAGGCATGAGAAAGACCAGCATTGAAGCAGGAAGTAGAAAGGATGAGGAGTATTTGGGCTACTGGGAAGTCTTTGCTATAGCGATAGCATGAGCCAACCACCTGCACCTCTGAACTGACTCACTGCCATTTACTTGTTTCCAAAAGATGACATGTGTTATTGTGACCAGGAGTGTAATTCAGATTCAGAAATCTTTCAGGCAAAACTGGAATTTGCTGCAAATTGTGTGACCTCAAACAAGTTCCAGCACACAGATCAAAATATCCACATACATAAAAAATTTTAACCAATAATAATGCTTATCATACTAACATTAAATTACTCATCCCAACTCTGTTATTTTGAACTAGGAAAAAATAAAAATAAATGTGCTTGGCAATGACAAATACTGCCAACTGTTATTTAGGGAAATTATTAGTCAAAATCCTCATCATTGGTATAAAAAGTTAGGATCAGATTTCATACCCTTGATTATACATTGGAAAAGTTTAATCATAATGACCTGGGGCAAATGACAGCAAAAATGTTTGAAGATATCTTTTTATTCATCTGTATTTGCCCCCGAACTCATCATAGGAACTGACAGGTGTTTGGTGAGCTCAAGGATGATATAACTAAACAAATAACAGACTTAATAAACAAGATGATCAGTGAGCTTACAGGAGGCCCTAGTAAAAAGCTAGCTGAGCTACACAAAATGATTTTAATAAACACCCTGATTGATCAGTTTAACTAAGAAATAAAGGCCATGAATAGGTACTAAAGAGAAATCCAGAAGATTAAAATTTCTGCTGAAAGTATGGGCAGCAGAAGTGACTAATGTGAGGACAGAGTGTCCTCACTAAAATACAGGGCTGATGAAGATGACTACATATTCAGAGATGCCTGAAAAACAACAAGATATTATAAGAAATGAATCTAACAGCTTCTTCATGACTCAAAGAAGATATTCTAAGATTAATTGAAATTAGTGTAAAACAGAAAACAGCACAAATGTCATTAAAAAAACTGCAGAAATCATACCACAATATGTTACAAAAATGAGGAAAGAATTTAACATACAGGCAAATGAGGCATATGGAAGTCCAAATACAGTGATACCTCAGTTCATGAATGCTTTTGTTTAAAAATAATTTGGTTCACAAACAGAAACATTTGCAAAATTTTTCCTTTGCAAACTCTGCACTGGGTGAGGAACACAATCATGGCCGTCTTTCCCACATGAACACAGACATGGCCATCTTTTCCAGAATTGTGTACAAGTTAAGTTCTTGAACTGAGGTACCACTCTAGTGACAATCAAAAAAGAACATCTATCTCTAGAAGACATCATAATCAAAATTTCAGAAGTCCAACAGAAAGACAGAATCATAAAGACTGTTAGAGAAAAGCAACAAATCACTTATATAGGTAAATCCATTAGAATTACAACAGACTTCTCAAAACAAACATTAAATGCCCTGAGAGCTTGGGGTGAAGTGTTTCAAATTCTAAAAGAAAATAACTTCCAACCCAGAATGATATATCCTGTAAGACTATCTTCCAAAACTGATGGAGAAATAAGGACTCTGAACGACAAATAGCACCTTCAGAAATTCATTTCCACCAAACCAGCACTTCAAATAATTCTGAAGGAGATCCTAGAAAGAAACAACAAAGTTAACAATGCCAAAATGTCTAATTTAATGAATATACCAGGTAGGGTAATTGGTTAAGCAGAAGGAGAAAAAAAGGACTCAGCAACAGGAAAATAATGCAATGACAGGAATAAGTCAATACCTTTTAGTAAAAACTCATTGTGAATGGCTTCAACTCTCCAATCAAAAGATAAGCAGATTAGATAAAAAAACTAAACCTAACAGCATGTTCTATACAAGAAACACATTTAATACTAAAAGAAATTCACAGAGTGTAAATAAGAGGATAGAAAACAATATTCCATGCAACAGGAGCCCATTAACAAGCAGGAGTAGTTATTCTATTTTCAGAAAAGTGAACTAAAATCCAAAATTGATCAGAAGAAGCAAAGAAGGTCATTATATATTGGTTAAGGAAACAATTCAGCAGGAAGAGATGATAATTATTAGTATATATGTACTGAAAAACTGTCACAACCAACCTCATAAAGCAAACACTACTAGATACAAAAGATCAAATAAACATCAATATCAATCATAAACATCAATTATAATGGTTAACCACAATACTTCACTACTACAAATAAATACACAAAGCAATCAACAAAGGAATATCAGAGTTGAACCACATCTTCAAACAAATGGACTTAATAGATATCTACAGTGTTCCACACCAAAATAACATAATATACGTTCTTCTCAGAAGCACACAGAACTTTCTCCAAAACAGACACAGTAGCCCATAAAGCATGCTTAAGTAAATACAAAAGAACTAAAATTCTCTCGTGTATGTTATAAGATCATAATACAACACAACCGAAAATCAATGGAAAAGAAAACATAGAAATAATGCAAACACATGGAGATTTAACAATACATTCTTGGACAATAAATAGGTGACAGAAGAAATAAGGAAAAAATTAAACAGTTCCTAGAATCAAACAATAATGCCAGTACAACATGCAAGAATTTATGGACATAATAAAAGCAATCATCCTAAGAGGAAAGTTTATAACTGTCAATGCCTACATCAGAAAAACAGAGTGAACTCAAATAAATAACCTAATGATGTACCTCAAGATCCTAGAAAAAGAAAAACAATAAAAATTCAAAGTTATTACATGGAAGGAAACGTTAAATATTAGAGCAGAAATTAATGAAATTGAAAGTAAAAAAATGAATTAAAGAGCTGGTTCTTCAAAAGAAAACATAAAATAGACAAACCCTTAGCCAATCTTACAAAAAAAAAAAAAGGATAAAAAAGACTCATATCAATGCCCATAGAAAGAAAAAAGGCAAAATCACAACGAAATCCATAAGACATTTAGTAACTACATCAAAAAATTGTACTCCCATAAACTGAATAATCCAAAAGAAATGAATAGCTTCTTAGATAAATGTATCAAAATTGAAACAAGAAGATATAAAAAACCTGAGTAATTCAATAACAGGCAATGAAATTGAAGTAGTTTTAAACAACAAGAAGAACAAAAACAAAAACAAACAAAAAACAAGAAAATCCCAGTGGTTAATGGACATGGGCAAAGACCTTCTGAACAGGACCAAAGTTGCAAAAAATAGTAACATCAAGAATCAACAAATAGTATCATATCAATAAAAAACATTCTGTACAGCAAAGGAAACCACCATCAGAGTGAAGAGATAATTTATGGAATGGAAAAAATTTTTCCAGCTGCTTCTTGTACCTAGAATATATAAAGAATTCAAAGGAATTAGAACCCCAAAATAAAAGGCCCAATCAAAAAATGAGCAACTAAAATATATACTTCTCAGAACAAAAAGTACAAATGGCCAATAAGTACATTAAAAACTGCTCAACATCTCTGGCCATTAGAGAAACACAACTTAAAACAACACTGAGATTCTATCTTACTCCAGAAAGAATGACTGTCATCAAGAAATCAAAGAATCACAAATGCTGGTGAGGCTGCAGGACAAAAGAAACCCTTCCCATTGTTGGTGGGAATGTAAACTAGTATAACTACTATGTAAGTCAGTATGGAGATGCCTCAAAAAACTAAAACTAAACATTCCATTTGACCCAAGTACTCATCTTCTAGATATCTTCCTGAAAGAGTTAAAGGAATCATATATTACAGTGATACATCCATACCCATGTTTACAGCAGCACAATTCATAGCTAAATCTTAGAAGCAACCTATATGTCCATCCACAGACGAATAGATTAAAAAGATATTTATACACAAGGGAATACTACTGTGCTACAAAGAAGGATAAACTTAAATTATTTATAGGAAAATGAATATTCTTTGAGACCCTACAGTTAAGTGAATTGAATGAGGCACACAAACTTAAGTACTGTATTGCTTCTTTTGTATGAGAAATCCAAGGTATAAATAATTTAAAAAGCAAAATTAAAATGTAGATAATAAGAAACAGGGAGTTAGATCTTTTGCAAATGGAAGAGGATCAAGAGATGGAGGGAATGGGAGGGGGGTGTAGAGGAGAAGTAAAAAGAATTAAGATGTGTGCTGTACATGAACCAGCTCTCCACAATGAATGTAATCATTATGTGCTGCAAACATATACTAATAAAAATAACAAATAAATTTTTTAAAACAGAATTCTTCCTCCCATACCAGTGACACTATAAAACCTTTGTCTTCTTCTCCGAAATGGCAATTACGAGTCTTCGAAAGAGAATTGTATAAGCCAGTGATGCTGAGCCTTTTAGAGATGAGCACCCAACTGCAATCCAAAACCCATTTACTGCAAAGTGCCAACACTGTAACTAAACCCAAATACTGTGGTTTTAGTTTAGGGGAAAACAAACAAACAAACAAACAAACAAACTTATACATCACATCTTTTGCCTTAAAAGAAAAACGTGTGTGCCATAGGTTTACCACCACTGGTATAAGCCCTTCCAAGAAAGAAAAATTATACTACTCTTTCTGCAGGAGGAATAGAGGAGAAGGAATGCAAAAATGGTAGAGTGCTCCCTGTGGCTTATCCCCAGTCATTCTCAAGAAGTAAAGTACAAGCAAGCCCACGAACTCTCAGTTATATCCATTAGAGGTCTCAGTCATACCTGTATTTATTAGAATTGCAAATATACCAACTCTCTGATCTAGTAAATCCTCTTCTAGGATTTATTGTAAGCATAAAATGATGTGTATATAAAGTATTTACTCCAGAACTGTTTAAAATGGTCAAAAATTGGAAATAAACTAAAGATCCATTGAGGACCAATCTATATATAGATC
This sequence comes from Cuniculus paca, assembly GCA_004365215.1. Taxonomy (NCBI): domain Eukaryota; kingdom Metazoa; phylum Chordata; class Mammalia; order Rodentia; family Cuniculidae; genus Cuniculus; species Cuniculus paca. The sequence continues at coordinate 3,978 of RJWT010020854.1, read as the reverse complement.
TGTATATAGATCTATATGTAGATCTGTATCTATATATATATGTATAATTTGTTCATGCAATGGCTATTATTCAGTCATAAAAATAAATGCAGAAGCTACTTACATAATTTGTTGAATGATGAACAAAATTTTTATTAAGTGAAAAACAATATAACCATTATATGGATAATGTACTGTTATTTGTATAAAACAGATGAAAATAGTTATAAACACAACTGCTTAGGTATTCCTAGAATAACTACATAAGAATATACACACTCAGATACTGACTCTGCAGGAAGGAGAGCTAGGTAAGAGGTTGGAGAAAAGTGTTATTTTCATTTAGTATCTTTTCAATTTCTATCATTATCATTCATACTTAAATGAAATTGCTTCTAAAAGTTAAGAAGAGTGCTGCACTTCCGGTTTCTCGAGCAGAAAAAGTAAGCAAAAACCTACGTAAAACAGTCATAATTCACCCAAAAACAGCTGACCAGTGGTGAAGAAATGAAGTTTGTTTTTATCATGTCGAAGAAAAAATTTGTTTTTGTCTTAGCAGTTTAATAGTCTGTAAAATTATAACAGCGCACCAGTGAATTTTCCCAGAGCCGAGCCTATACACATAACATTGTTTCTCCTTTGGGGTGCTTTATACATTCTGTGAAGACTTCTATGTAAGAACATACAGTAAATAGCACTAGAGCCCTGATTGATCCATAAAGGTAAAATTAAAAAAAAAAAACACTTCCATGGGAAGATAAAATTTTTATTTACATCAAAGATTTACAGAATGCCTGAACACTGCTGCATACTCAGAAAAATTAGCAACCAGTAGTAATAACCAACAACAGAAAAAACCTGTAATAATATCATTATATTTACAAACCCTCTGGAGTCATTTTACGTAAATTATAATTAAGCTCTAATTTTATTTATCCTTAACTTCTACTATTTTATGTACTTCAAATCAAACAGATCACTTACCTGAAGGGATTATAAAAGAATTCAAAGTATTGTTGCCTTTTTTACAAATATAGCCCAGTTTCTGAGCACATTCCAGGTTTTCCCATTTAGCATTTTTTCCAGGATTAAGGGACACACAGCTTTTTCCAGGTTCCACTGATGGACTTCCTTTGAGAAAATGAAAAAGTTAAAAGTGGGGCTAAGACAGGGATTCCAAGTAGACAGCTCTCCCCAGCCTCGAGTCTTCATCCTTGAGATTTAATGGATCCCCAGTCTGTCTTCTGCTACACATTCACAAATAAATATTTACTGACTGCAGAGCAAAAGACATGATGGGTATCTATTTGTCTCCTTGTTGGTGCATCATTTCAATGCCTAAAATGTCGACTAGAAAAGTATACTTCTTTGAACTGTTTTCCCCATCATCCAGTAATGAATCTAAAAATTTAAACAGTTGTCACATTGGATTACATTATGTATCACAGACAGATACTTAATGAAAAGAATATATGGTGCCCCAAACTAGCCATATTAAACATTGTCGATAAATTTAAAAAAAAAAAACAAAAAAACCAAAGTCAAGCTAATGGTGAGAACCAGGCTAGGGAATCTCTGGACATAGGGAAACCTTCTTCAATCAGACAGAAGAAACAGGAAAAAAAAAAGGGGGCGGGAAATGGCAGGATGGATGGCAACAGAAGGGAGATCTGAAATTGCAATATACTACCTTCAACCCACTTAAGAATACTTTTAGGAGCTAATGTCTTATCCATTTATTAATGGAAACTGATTAAAGAAGCTGAGTCAACATTGCTAATGGAATGGATGTGCACATGGACACCTACATTTTTCATGCTCTTTGCTACTCTGGTACATGATTTTAAAACCAGTGCTCCAAAAACAGCTACATCTCACACCTGACCCTGGGGCAAATTATCTACACTCTGCTAGCAATGCTGCTTTGTGACTTCTGATATGTACGTAAGCTGTCTCCACCTCACTTTCTCTTCCTCAAAGATGGAAATCACATTACCTGCTTGATAGGGTATTTATCAGAAAAATTTTAAGGTTACTTAAACAGCACACAGGAAAAAGATTGTTAGTGATAAGTCCAATGACAGTTTTATAATGTGTTGATATTGTGAGCCAAAAAACAGAACAGATAAGGTGTCAATGTTAGAAAGAAAGTTCAAAAAAAATAATGCATTTTATAGCCAATTGCTATTAATATATTCATTAGTAGGTCATGTTGTACATTTGTTAATACAACACTATCAACTTTCAGATATCAATTAGTCCTCTTTCATCATTTATGTAAAATAACTTGAAATGTAAGTGTATTTTAGTAGAAGCATTACTTAGCAAATGTTCAATTAAGATGCTTGACTAAATAAGTATGTAAAAACAACTTACAATATTCCACAAAGTTTCTAACTTTAGTTTTAAAAATCATACTTTCAGAAGGCAATTTAATCTTGCACCTACTTCTCAGGAATTTGGTTTAATAAGAAAAACTTTTTATTTGTTTTCTCATTAATATTTCACTTTCGCATCCTTACCCACACCAAAGTTAGCCCCCAAATTCTCTCACTGAACTCTTAGATTGCAAAAGGTTAATTATTATCATCCTTGCTCTCAAAATGAATAATAAAGAAAATCACCTGCTTAATACTGTACAGCAACTTAGCTGCTAAGAGAATAAACTCTAGTCTCCTAACAAATTATTATTGTCTAATGATCTATTTATGCTACACTGGTATTCTCCAACTTAAATGAGTGAATAAGTAGGAAGACAATAAATATTCACTCACAAAAAGGAAAATCTTATATTTCCTTTCAGTAATATTTGCTTCCCATAAATAAAGCTATCATTTCAAGATTGACGGAGCAGGCTGGTAGAGTGCCTCAGCAGGTGACCAAATGCTTAGCATGCAAAAAAAAAAAAAATTCAAAACAGCCCTGTAGCCATAATGCATTGAAAATAGAATTTCATAGTAAATCTAATCAATTTAAACCAAAATGTAACCCCTGAAAATTTACCTTCATGTTTTTGTGTCTGTTTGAAATACTATTTTATGAAAGTTTTTCTTTTTTAATACAGTTCAACATAGAAAATAAAAAGTTTAATTTTTAAGCCAAATGCAAAGACCACTCACTAGCTTTAAAAAACAAATCTAGGCACATCAAACAATACCATATCAGAACTGTTTTCAGCAGAACTGATAAAGATGGAACCAATTGGCTACTTTTCTCCTACCCTACACCCATGGCAGATATTGCTAATCATTCATTGTACTCTTTCCTAATATCCAAGATTGCCACTGAGCTGAGATTAATGGGATTGGAATCATAATCAAGGGCCTCAAGTAGCTACTAAGAACACTGAGTATTAGTCAGTGAATAAGATAGAAACACTTCAGCATTGGTTTTCATTTTTCTCTGAATAGCCATTTCTACATACAACTTCCATTCAGTAATTAGTCTACTTTTAGTTCTGATACGTATATGTTATGACAACACAGAAATAATTAATTTCAGCATTTTCTGCCCTCCAGGACATCAGAAAGTCATCATATCTTTAGCCATGCCTTGACTTTATTTTTCTATGAATTATGAATTGTCAACAAGTGCTAATAAACTTTTAATGCAAAACTATAATCTATGATGGAGATGTTATTTTTAATCCCACTCTAGGTTAAAAACAGGAGAAAACTGTGAATGTACACTTTTGTAACAGTGACAGCAAGACTGTAAATATCTCACAACTCCAAATAATCAGAAATTGGCCAACCCAGAGTAATTTCAGTTCACTCAAATTCACACGGTGTATCTGTAAGTATAAATACATATATGTAAAATCTTTGACTATTATATGTGGCAGATCATGAGTACATATTTATGCATAAGCACTTTGAATTGGAATGTCAAGAAATTCAAAGTTAGGGCAAAAGTTTCAAAGGTGTGTCAAGCGGAGAGATTTGGAAGCGCCTTGGCAGTCTTTACAAATAGTTGCTGGGTGCTTATTTCAAGAATCAT
>RJWT010020853.1:0-18114 GCA_004365215.1 Cuniculus paca | reverse complement strand
GAAGAGAACCAAGAAAATCACATACAGTGACAAAGAATTAAATTTTTCCTTAGGGATGGAAAAAACCACACAGGGCAAGTTTTTAGCTTGGGGGAAAAAAGTCCTGCATCATTTATCATTTATTCTCAGTTCAAGATTAGGGGAAGGAAACACACAGAGATATCACAAATTTCTTCATTAACAAAGGTTCTCAAAGCAAAGAAGAGCACAGAGAACTACGGTAGACTTTGAAGTTTATTAAAAAATAACTTTAAAATAGTGCAATTTATGTAGCTAAAAAAACAAGTGGTTATATAAACCAGAAGGTACCTCTAAAAAATTAGAAAATAAGGGCAGGGAAAGATAAGGGAAAATTGGAACCCTTGCACATTGCTAGTGAGACTGCAACATGTGCTGCTATGTGGAAAACATAGAGTTTCCTCAAGACATTAATTACAGAAGTACCACTGGATCTAGCAATTGCATTAGAGGGTATTCAAAAAAATTGAAAACGGGGACTGAAACAGGCATCTGCAATCCAATGGTCATAGCAGCACTAGTCACAATAGCCAAAACAATTCAAAAGCCCGTCAACAGATAAACAGGTAAACAAGATGCAGTATATCATGCAATAGAAATTACTGAGTCTTAGAAGGAATTGAAGTTCTGATCTATATTACAAACATTGTCAATATGCTGAGTGTAATATAAGCCAGGTAGAAAAGGTCAAATACTGTATAATTCTAACTATATGAGGCATCTAGAGTAGATAAATTCAGAGCCAAAACAAAAATGATAGTTGCCAGGGACTGGGGGAAAGGGAAGAATGAGAATGAGTTGTTTAATGGGGAGGGAGTTTCAGTATGACAACATAAAAGTATGAGAGGTAGACAGTGGTGACAGGTGCCTGACAATGTAAAAGTACTTAATGTCACTGAACTGTAATCTTAAAAATAACCAGAATGGCAAGTTTTGTTATGTATATTTTACCATAATGAAAGAAAATTTTAATTGGTGCTTTACATACACACTCTTTCATATTCATGGGGAAAACTTCAAAACTCTTAAGAGCAATGCACTCTTGGCCACTAAAATCTCTATGACCTTGTGTTTTTATAACTATCAGGAAACAAGCATCATTTACTCAGCTTGCAGGTATTGTTCTAACTCAGTGACTTTTGCTGTGATTGCTAGCCAACCCTTTACTGTTTCCTGTAATATTTGGTTACTGACTTTTATCAGATTTTTTAAGTAGGTGAGACATTTTAATATGGGAAAGGAAAGTTATTTCCTTAATATAAGTGTTTCCTTCTGATATTATACATTTGATGAAAACAAAATAATTGAACAATTAATCATATTTAATCAGGTCTGTAACTTGAAAAACAATCTCTAAAAACTTTAAGGATGATAAAGACTAAAAACTTAAAGTTTGTCGTTCATGGCTGATTTTTCTTGTGAAAATTATGCTCTTTTCCCTCTGAATTATAAAACTTGAAAATACTGTCTTTGATTACATCAATAACTCCCTTGCTATCGCTTTCTTCTCCCCCAAATTCCTCAGGTATATCTTGCCAATAACAATCCTGCATCCTATATACATTTGAACTTATGTTTTGCTTACAAGCTGCTATGTGTTGCTAATAAATCACTAATAATAATGCCACATGATCACATATTATTTCTGAACTGAACTCTTCCAGAATGCTTCTCCGCAACCTTTCCTAACTATATCAACTTCTATGACAAACGTTAGAATAGTATACACCCTCCTATTCACCTACAAGGTTGCACTTTTCTACCCTCCCTGAAATTAGGCCTGCTTAAGACTTGCCTTGGTTAGGAGGATGAAAGTGCAAGTGCACTATGTCATTTCTGGTTTGAAGTTTTAAGAGCTTACAAACGATTCACCAGGTTGTATCCTCTTTCAACCCCCACCCCACCCCATTATTAGTCTGGGGCCCAGTGATGCCTAGAAGATACTCCATACTGACCTCTACTAAACATGTATCAGGAGAAAGAAACAAATTTATGACAGGACAGAGGGATCCCACAGTTACTGCCACTGTGTGATCTAGAACCTAGACCACTCTAGACCAGTCTACTTTTGCTCATTGCCTGAAGTAGTCACTCCCATCCAGGAAAAACCTTCAAGGTCAAACTCCACTACTTCATTCCTTGTTACTCATAAAATTATCAGCAACAGGACCATTGGTTTTTGTTTTATTTTGTTTTTATCTTTTTGAGACAGGGTTTCACTATACAGTTCAGGCTGGCCTTTAACTCACAGGATAGCCCAGGCTGGCCTTGAACTCACAGTGATCCACCTGCCTCGGCCTCCCAAATGCTGGGATTACAGGTGTGTGCCACCACACCCAATGACAGGAACATTCTTATCTTCTTTATTCTTATCTCAGGGAAAAATGGACCACCCTTTGTGTGCCTATTTCACATATCTGTTATTTTAAAAATTGGAAGGGGAGATAAAGTAAAAAAGAACAAAAGTCTAAAAACTTTTTTTTTTTTTGCAAACATCAGAACATGCCACCTTTTAAGTAAAAATAAAGTATTTAAAAGCTGCCAAAGATAGGTAGTCCTGCCTATTTAAGTCCCAAATCACTGTTGTCAGGATATGTATCAAAAGTAATATACTGAAAAGTCTCTACTATGGAAACAAAATGCAAATTGCAATGGGGGGTTAGGGATTTCAAAGATTTCATCATCTATGTAGAAAAAGCAAGCATTCTAATGCTTTTTATACTGTAACATTAAAGACATATCTAAAAAGTACATCTAAACAGGTTATAAACTTCAAAAGCATATTTTGCTAATCAAAGGTATGAAAAATACATCATGGATAGAAAATATAGCAGTTTTATTTCTTCCTTTTCATACTTTATTACAATATGGAGTATTGTCTTAATAAAAAGAATTCATTTTTGATATTTAAAGTTATTTAAAAATAATTTTTATTGCCATATAGTATTTTTTCTTAGGTATCTCATAACAAGAAACAATAAATTACTGCAATTTATTCTTTCCTGCAACTATTACAGTATAGTTAAATAAAACTTTTACCTTCCAAGTGGTTTTTGCTCTGATGGGAGGTACAGTCCACATGTTCTATATTTATGCTGCCTGTCTTAATTTGGTCACTGGAAGAACAGAACACACCAAACACATCAGTTATTGTGGATTAAAGAAAAAGAAAGGAAAGACCTTTTTAAAATTATATGTCACCCAATATCCTATAGGTTTACTGCATCTTATTTAATTTACATCTCACAGCATTTAAAAATAGTTATGACCTTCATGTTACAATATAAGATTAAGGCCATAAAAATTAAATTAATTTTCCCACTAATTAAAATCCAAGTCCATTTGGTTACAAAGTCCTGCCCTTACTACTCTTGTTGACTATCTCTTACCAATAAGTGTCATAAAATTACCCTGCCAAGGAAAAACTATCCTTAATATTTTAATGGAAACAATTACTTTAATAAAACATGACTAGCTAATTTTTATAAATCTAGCTTTTTATTTATGAATGTGGTCAAGCACTAGCTAATATGTTTTAAAAGGATTAAAAGTGGTATTAAAAAGCGGTAAGCAGTCACTACCCTACAAGCAAGTTTTAAACGTTATAAAAAGAAGTCCAAGTATACTATCAATAGTAATGAATTTACATATTCAAAAATTCATTAACTGAGCATAAATTTAGTTATGGACGAAATTTTTAAAAAATATTTGCTAACAGGACAATATCTCTTCTAGGGAACTGGATTGTGACGGCAGAAAACAGCCCCTGTTCAGAGTAAAAATTTTAGCAATGAGACAAAGAGTTCCATGTAAATTGAAGAACTAAACAATCAGCTTACTGAGGTGAAGCCAATTCAAGTCTATACTTTCAAAACCTGAAGTACAAATCAGTAATTGACAGTGATAGAAACAATGGCCATGTATTTCCGTACTCTCCAAATTTCCTAAAAATAAATGTTATTTTTGGAGTCAGGAAATAGCTAAAAACTGACATATCTTAGGTTTCTTCAATAATGTTTCCATTATACTTAGTTGATCCCAAACTTTGAAAATTCATAATTAACAAGAGAGGAATGTGAGGGGAAAGTGATTCATCAATTTGTGCATTACCTGAAAGACACCAGTTCTTTCACGCCACTGACATCTGTTACTGTACCACTTCCATCAATAACAGGTGAGTCCGTACTAACGGACCCATTACTGACATGATCACTGCTTTCATATCCAGACTCGGTCCTTTGCATCTGCCCGTTGTCACCATGAACTTTACTCTCTGTGATGCCTTTATTCTTCTCTGCTCCTTTTCCATTAGAGTCAAGGGAACTTCTGCTTCCTATTTCCTGCTTCATTTCATCTTCATATATGGTCATTAAACCTTTCTGCTTTGGATTCTCTTTTGACCAGTTATTAAAATTCTGATCTTTGCTACCTTTAGGTTTGTGACTGCCTTTGGATTTATGCCTTGGACTATGTTGTCTTTTTTCACTTTCACTAAAAACACTATCAACATTTAATGTTTCTCTCATAGGTCTCCAACCTCGGTTCCGGTTTTTACTGTTGCTGTTGCAGCCACTTCCTTTATCCCTAGAATCTTGGCTGCTGTCTGTATCGTATCCAGTGCCAACGTCACTCTTAACTTTGCCTGTTATTTTCTCTCCTGGAACAAGAATATGAGATTTGCCTGAAGTTATTTGTTCAGAAGCTCGACTCTGATGGGAAATTCGGTCATGTTTATAGGGTCCTCTTCCTTGACTGTGATACAGATGTGGATTCTCGTATTGTCTAAAGCCATTTGGGGCAGGAGGTGATCCAGACTTGAAATGTGGGAGGTTTTCATCAACTAAATTTAAATAACAGTAATAATATGATTATGATGATGATGATGATGATTAAAGACATAAATGAACTATCCCTTAAAGCAAAGTTATAATCACAAGCTAAATAACTTGAGAAGTCACACATCACAGGTAAATAGCAAAATTAAATTATATCCCCCTGCTCTGAGATTTGAAAAGTGCTATACCAGTCCGTATTTGTACTTAATAAGAGGCACTACAGAAGATATGAACTTTAGAAAAAAACAAAAAGATCCCTAAGGTAGATCATAAAACAGTTTTTTAAAACTAAGCATTCTAAATCATAATGCACAAACACCATAAAATATTTTCCGCCTCTTAAACTGGTACACATTTAGAAGTTTATAGAACCAACTGCTGCTGAGTGAAGAGATATGCAATCACCACTTGTGGGAGTGCAGACTGGTTTAATCTTAGAGGAGAGCAGCCGAGTTCTATCTGTCAAACCAGAAATAAATGTACCCTGACCCAGCAATTCCTCAGAATGAATTGTACTCTCTGACTATGCACACAAATGTACAAAGGCATAGGTGAAAGGATGCCACCAGTTAATTGATGTTTAAAGTCTATCAGTATCAATTAAATCATGCTGTGCCCATAAAAAGAGTATAAAGCCATAAAAAGACTTGTAATGAAAACTACAGGGAACAGAGGGAAGGTCAGAGACTGATCAATTTTACAACTTTCCTTATTATTTGAGTACAGCATATGAATGAATTGCATTTATAAATAAAAGTAAAAACATCAAAACACAAACACGAGTATCTAGGTTAGGATTAAGTAAGAACAAGGAAAAGTTTGCACTTTTAGACTTAGTGTAGAAACATTAAAGAAATCTGAAAAAAAATAAAAAATTTAGTAAGTACATAATATACAAAATATAAGTAAATGCACAGATACTGTATTAAAATATATTTAAGTTATAAAACTCATTTTAAAATGAGATTTCTAACATTCTCTTTAAAATGAACACTATTAAGCTCTTACCTTTGTTTTGGCCTACATCTTTCTTTTGTCCCTTTTCTAAATCTCTCCTTTGTGAAGAAAGTAAGTTTTTCTGTTCAATGGCTTTCATAGCACATTCTCTGAAGATTTCTTTTATCTTTTCCCTTTGATCATTGTGGCTTAATTTAACTGCAAAAGAAATCATTCTTAAGATGATACAGATGTTTTCAAATTGTTCAACACAAGTAACAATTGAACTAAAAATGTTAAGATTCTATTTTTTAAAAAATAAATATGAACTCATCTTTATGCTTAACTAAAAACTCAACTGATTTTCCCTGACATTGGAGATACATGCTGTCTTTAAAAAAAAAAAAAAAAAGACAAACAAAAAAACCCCCAACTTCTTGTATAATCCCTGAAGCAAGTGTAGACAAAAGAAGCTTGCTAGTAAGATAGCAAGAGGTCAAACTAACACAGGGATCAAGGGCAGTACTGTAAGTGTCTTACTGATACAATTCTCTGAGGTAGGGACAATTGCTATTTCCACTTCACGTAAGGAAATCGATGTCAAGTTCACATAGCTTGTAAATACAGAACTGGGAATATCAACCTAAGATGTCTTGTCAAAGAGCATACACATCGTTTCTGGGATTAAAGCAGGTTTCTACTGAAAAAAATAAAATGTTTAATCTAAGAGTATCAACAAAATATAAAAACAGATACAGTTTTGTTAGGAATTTTTTCTTGGCACTGTTAGGGATTGAACCCTAAGCAAGCTAGGCAAGTGCTCCACGACCAAGGCTGCACTCCCAGACTTCATTAAAATTTTTTCAGTCTTTGCTGTTGCTCTTTGTTGATAATTATTAATTCTGCCTACTAATACCCTTGACTAAATGAGTTACATCGATAGACTGACAATATTTCATTAACATAATTTAAAAGTTGCTTATAAAGTCATCTTGAATACACAATTAAGACTTTTATGTACTTTTATTTTTAAATGTTTATTCATTGTCTTAAAGAATTTTATGTATTTTTAAACCATAACTACACACTGTACTGTGATGTCACATTTTAGAACCGAGTCACATAACCTGGCCCGTGAAAACTAGTCATGAGAGGACAGTACTGAGAGCTGAATAAAAATGAGGGTAAGAATAAACTACAATTAGTGTAACTTTGAACTACAGCTGCATTCACTAATGGTAATATTAATTTTGGCAGGTAAGCCACATTATTAACTCATGTTTTTATTTTTCAAGTTGATTATTAACTCCCCAAAGGAAAGACCACATTATAGCCTTCTTTAGCAACCATTCAGGTTGCCTCAGGCATACTGCAGCTCTGAGTGCTGGAGAAACCCAACAGCTTGTCAAGTCAAATTGGTCTCATAAAACTACAGCTCTCAGAGAAACAGACACCAAAAGACATAAATCTATCTTCTTTCTTTTCGTGGCCAAAGAAAGCTAACTTAGCCCCCCTACTTCTGTACAGTCATAACCAAGAGTTACAGATTCAGTAACTGAGGAAAGGAGAAAGCTTAAACCCTATAGGACAAAGTAAAAACAACAATTTAAAAATGTACCTGGTCCTCTACCACCACTTGTCTGAATGTGGTTCCGACTAAATGATGAAATATTAGTAGTTTGAAGTTTCTGATTATCTCCCTGTTTTGCCTGATCATTAAATCCATTTTCTTTTGAATTATCCAACCTATATATTGCAGGCTTTTCACATCCTTAAAAAGATAAACAAAAATGTATTATTCCCTTCCTTCCCATTAGAAGAGGTATTTCGATCATCTTTTTTAGACATTTTTAATAATGCCAACAAAATTACATAAAACTTATGGGACTGAAATGCCTTGAGGATTTCTAGAAGCTTTGTAATGTATCAAAAAATAGCCTAGCTGCTTTGGACTGTTGCTGTTTATTAAATCTTTTTTTTTTAAAGAGAATAGAACAAAACAAAACAAAACAAAACAGAATAGAGTCAAACACAACGTATCATTTCAGAACAGAACACTGCAAGCAATACAGGTCTTCAAAACATAACAACAGGAGATTAACAATGGCTACCCTAGTGTACTAAATCATTTTAAGTCTCAGTACTTGCTGCTACAAAGAGGTATCAGCCTCTTGTGTGCCTACATGACGATTACAGTGGGTAACTCCTAAAGGTGCTTCTGAGGTATTGACAGCGAAAGGTTCCTCTCAAAAGAATTACAAAAAGCACTCTAATTTTCCTGGTCCCACTTTTCTGAAACTCAATTTTGAAATTACTCTCAGAATTCCCTTTATACTAATGTAAGTATTCCTAGGTGATTTTTGACCATAGAATAACACCAAAAATAGTTATAAAAAGAATTACCCATATTTTCTGCAACAGATTTGTAATGTGACCAGTTGACAACCTGCCTGAGTGCGTCTTCAGTAGAGACTGCCGTGCCATCTGGGTTTGCATAGAACAGAAGCAGTGGCTGGAAATGGCACCGAATGCACTTGGAGACCACATCCTTCCATCGCGTGCCAACCTTTTTAAAAACCACAATGAATACAAACGAAACTTTAAAATCCATGTGTTACACAAAAAGGGAGGGACTTTCTATTTTAAAAAATTTTAAAGATATTCAGATGTTGGCAATTCAAACATTATAGAATTAATTTTGTATAATAACTAGTCTAAAAATCTTTTTAAGACTCTCATTAAAAAAATGATGGGCAAAAATGACAGACTTTTTGTATCAAGATTTAATGAGGAGGGCAGGGGATATAGTTCAGTGACAGAATGTTTGTCTAGTATGTATAATGCCCTGGGGTTCAATACACAGTACTTTAAAAAAAGGTTTAATTATCAAAGTTTAAAAAGCTTTCCATATACACAATTGACTGACTTTTCAAAGATTCCAAGGCAATTCAACGGAGAAATATAAAAAAGCCTGTTCGGCATATGATGCTGAAAAAACTGGGTACCCATATGAGAAAAACTCTCACCTCATTACCCATAAAACATAAGAAATAACTTGGAATGGATCATGTCAAAATTATAAAACTTACAGAAGAAAATCTAAAGAAAATCCACAACCATGGGAAAGTCAAAGATTTCTTAAAATAGCAAGTAAACTCTGAGAGGAAAAAATTATAAAATGCCCTCAATTAAAATCAGTAACTTTCTTCTTGGAAGGATAAATCATAAGAAATTGGAAAAATAACATCATATATTTAATAAAGGACTAGTGTAGAAAATAAAGAATTCCTACAACTCGTTAATAACATAATTCATGTTGAAAACTGGCAAAACATTTAAACAGACTTCACCAAAAAGACCTTAAGCATGGTTAATAAACACTTGAAAAAATGCTCACGCCATAAAGAGGGATAAACTGGAGACGTTTATAGGTGAATGGATAAAACTTTAGACCATATTTGTAAGTGAAGTAAATTAGACCTATATACGTAAAATCTTATTGTCTCACTAGTGAGAAACTGAACAAGTAAACGAGATCCAAAATGTACAACAGATATTGTCAATTGGGGAAAAAAAAAACTGTTCAAAAGAAAAGACAAACTGTGACACAGGAAAGGGGAAATTTTAGTGTAAAATATTTATACAATTTTTCCCCCTGATGTATAAGTTTTTTGGCAGACTCTCTATATAATGAATCTGGCTTCCTTCTCTCAGCATAATGTCCTTAGGAGTCATTCATCTTGTTCGTATCAGTTCGTCATTTTTATTGTTGTGCTTCATTTCACTAAATTTATTGAGATATCATGAGATGAATACAAGTCACCTTTGGCCCCTACAACTACAAGGGGTGCTCAAAGTGGTAGCCATTCGCTTCCAGACATTCATTAGTACAGCAAACTGCTGAAGTGTGTATACTTTTTTTTGGGCGAACTCTGTATAGGAAAACTGATGTATGATGAGTGATATCAGTCATTTCCTGAGCCTGAGGTGAAGTGGAGAGTTGACAGCAAAGATTCATGACAGAATTTTATGAAATTGCTCTATAAAGATGACACAGAGTGCCAAACTGCAACCCAAAAGTAACTTATCATGAAGTGCAAACACTACAATTAAACCTGAATACTGAGGTTTTAGTTTAGAAAAACCAAATCATACATTAACATCTTTTGTCTTGAAAGAAAAACATGATAACATCTGTGGATAGGTTCACCACCACACTTCTATATATTGATCATGGTGGTTATGTGGGTGTATACCTTTACCAAAAGTTGAACTGTATAGTTAAAATGGGTGCATTTTAATGTCTGTAAATTATATTTCTATAAAATTGATTTAAAAATTAAAGTTGACAAACTAACAAATCACAAAGAATTCTACCAAACTGGTTCTTGCAGGGAAAAAATCCTCAAGAGCGTTTTCAAACTACAAATACTATTTATACATCTTTCTCATCTGGGATTCTAATAAATTTGAAGAGCTGATTGGAAAACAAAATAATGAAAAAAACCTCACAGGATGATCAGTACACCCAGTTCTTCCTCTAAATTCTGACAATTTAAACGATGTAAATACAAAGTATGAGTCTGAAACACTGCTACAAAAGGAATCAGGATACAACTTCTTAATAAACTCTATACCAAAGCACTAGGTAATGCAAAGTGTTGATTTCTGAATAAAAACAACAAAATTTTATCATCAGCTTTACTGAGACATAATTTACATAAAATAATCTAGTTTAGTGTACAAGTCAAGGTGTTTTGACAAATGTATATGATCATGAAATCTGCACCCCAAAATCTTCCCTGTCCTCCCTTTGCAGTCCCTGAAACCACTAATCTACTTTCCAACTTTATTTCCTTTTCTAGATTTTATATAATGGAATCGTAGTACACAGTCATCTGTTTTGCTTCTTTCACTTAGCATGCTTTTGAGATTTATCCATATCTGCATCTATTACTGACAATTTGTTTACCCATTTCCGCTGTTGTTGGACATCTGTGCTTGTTTCTAGCTTTTTCTATTATGAAAAAAACTACCAACAACACTGAAGTACAAGTTTTGTGTGAACTTTTATGCTTTTACAGGAGTGGAATATCTGGGTTATAGAGTAATTATGTACTTAAATTTATGAGGAAGTGACAGACTATTTTCTCAAGTGACTGTTCAATTTCCCAGTCCCAGTAGACTCAAGTGACAGATCTACCTTGCCACATCCTTGCCAACTCACGGTATGGTCAGTTTCTTTAAGTTTACCTACTATAAATGGGTAAATACTGCAATCGCATGGGGAACTGTTATTTGCACTTCTCTGGCAGCTAACAATATGTTGAATATAATTTCAAGAGTCATTCATATATCTTCTTTGATGCACTGTGAAAATCTTTTGCCTATTTTTAAAAATTAAACTGTGGATTTTAATAATAATGAGCTGTAAGACTTTTAAATATACTCTGGACACAGTCTTTACTGGATATATGTCTAACAAATATTTTCTTCTAGTTGATGGCTTGTTTCATTCTCCTAACAGTGTCTTACTAAAGAGTAAATTTTATGTTGCATGTTTTGATAAAATCCAGCTTCTCAGCCACTTTTATGGTTCACGCTTACCGAATGCTAAGAAATCTCTCTACATAATCATAGTGCTGACAAATGGTCCTTTACTCTGCATTAAAATTAAAGGAAATAAAATTTCTTACCATTCCCTTATGACATATTAAGGAACATCTATTTTTATAGCAGTTTACTGCTTCATAATAGGATTCTCAAAGCCAATAAGCTGAGAATAGTATTTCCACAATCAACAGTTTTCAACTATGTTCAGTCTGAATCTCCTGAACAATTTAAAAAACTAATTACTTGCCTCTATTTGAGTTAATTCAGAATTCAAAAGTCCAGGTATATTGTGTTTATTGAAAAGCTCCACAGGTGATTTTCCCCCTATAAAGAACTATATTACTCAGCCTGGTGTGGTGTTAGATGCATGTATTTGTAAGTGCAGCTACTAAAGAGGCTGTAGCAGGAAACAAGTTCAGTGCCAGTCTGGGCAACTTAGTGAGAGTCTGCCTCAAAATAAAAAGAATTTTAAAAGCTGGAGATAGACCTCAGTAGCTCAATGGTAGGGTGCTTGCCTAGCATGCATGAGGCCCTGGATTTAAACCTTCAATACCACTAAAACAAACAAACAAACAAACAAATGAGCGAAAGAAGAAAAGACAAAAATTTTCACTACTTTTCTTGACAATATTATAATGTTTACACATACAATTTATCAAAAGTTATAAATTATATACTATATGCACATCTAACTCCCCCTGGTATGTGCAAAATATTAACATTATTAAAATTTTCATTATTCTAGAAACTGGTTTAAAAGTTGGCTTCAAAATAAGTCAACTTCCAAGAATAAAAGTTTCAATTGAGTACTATCATCATTATATTCATTTATTATTCCATTATATGTTGTGTATCATCTTTTTGTATATTATTATATTATTTATTCCTAAAAAGCGGAAAGTCACAATAATTTTAGGAAGTGAAAATCTTACCTCTTTCACATTTGCATCATCAAAAAATACCCACTTGGAACTCTTAGTGTGAAAAGCAAAGGCACAGTAATGCCTGCTGCTGTAGCAGATCATACCAACAAGGTGGAGCTCACTAGTTTTGGCATTTTCATCAGTAACCCTATAAAAAAGCTGTTTAAAAAATATATGTTTAATACTATCTCTTATAAAACAAAGGGCAATTTGATCAATCATGTATTTATGAAAAAAAATTTTGCATGCATATTACCCCAATCTAATACAGTATTATGATACTAACGGTACTACTGACACTACATCATTCACAGAATTACTACTTTTAATTAGTCTATAGAAGCTTTAAGTCCCACAAAATCAATTCACTACAAATTAGTTCAGTAACATTTCCAATAACACATGGCTAATACATATACTCAAAATATGAGATAAACTACATATTCTTGATAATTCTTTAGTCACACATTTGGACAGCCATTAAAAGGATCTAAATTATAATTATCTGAAATTTGAATTGCAATGAGAATCAAAATATATTAAGAAAATAATTAGCATATTGAGATCAGTGCAATTTTAAATGTTTACCCTTTTTCTGGATTAATAGTTATCATATAAATATAATATCATTATCATCATCATTCCAGATTGAAAGAGCATAAGACAGTTTAGTTTGTAATCAAAAGCCATTACTTTATGTCAGAAAAGCATTCCAGTTAACCTGATTTGATTAAATTTATCTGTATCAAAGTACATCTGAATATTATTACTTCCTTTAAAAAAATTTAGGTTCTGAAAAGTGAAGTTAAATGTATTATGATATATAAATTTTAGAGAAACTTAAAAGGAAAAACAGTTACAATACCCCAGGAAGATAAAGATAAGTCCCAAGATTCCGAACAACATCTTCAGTTAAGTCGGAATGCTCAGAATCCCAGACTAAACCAATTGTAACAATCTCCGGGCAATTCATTAAAACACGACGAATTTTTATTTTTTGACCACAATTACTCTACAGGAAAACAGAAAAAACAAGCACTGAAAAATCAAAACAGACATACCACAGACAAAAGTCACAGTCTTTCAGTTTGTTAAAATTTACTTCTAACTAGCTATTTGTCTTAACCACTGGTTAAGCGAGAAGCTATTTTAAGTCAGTTAGTTAGTTAGTTAGTTAGTTAATTTATTTTTGGTGGCTGTGATTGAACGCACGACCTTGCGCTCACCAGGCAGGCGCTTATGCTGCTGAGCTAAATCCCCAGCCTCGAGAAGTTATTATTATTTTTTTATTTTTTTATTTTTTGCGGCACCAGGGATTGAACTTATGACCTTGCACTTGCCAGGCAGGCGCTTAGGCCACTGAGCTAGAACCCTGGCCCTCATGTTTTTGAGACAGGGTCTCGCTATGCTGTTCAGACTGGCCTTGCGCTCACTTCGTAGCCCAGGCTGGTCTCGAACTCACAACTATCCTCCTGTCTCAGCCTCGCGAGTACTGAGATTACAGGCGTGAGCCACTACACCTGGCTGAGAAGTTATTTTAAATCAAAGTATTCTTTGATATTTTTGTAGACCTGTTAGATTATTCATCCAAGAAAAACATTAACACTAGAAAAGAACATAACTTATCCTGTTTATTCAAAGAAAAAAAAGAAACCTTATTTAAATGATACATTTTAGAACTTCAAACATTTCAGTCAATATATGCTACTGTAAATCCTTCACAAACCTAAGAGATTTTCAAGAAATACTGTTAAGATATTAAAAGATACTGTTAAGATACTGATTTAAATAGTATAAAGCTATTTAAAATAACTTTAAATAATAAAGTCTTAAAATTATTTTTATATAGAATATTTACATGATAATTTTTGAACACCTAGTCTCAAATTTACAAACACAGAAACATATTAATATTCTTCAAATTATACTTACTGGACATTTCCTATAATCATCTATTGTATTTGCTGCTTGGAGTAATTCTGCAAACATTTCAGGTTTCAAGCGTTCATGCCTTTCCATCATCCTTTCAACTTCACTGCTACAAAAGAAAGAGGCAATCTCAAATTCAGTCTATGAACTTAAAACAGATCTAATAAATTACATATGATAAATATTAAATTGTCAATGTAGGTGAGAATTACTTCTGTCTAAAATATGACTGTCCAATTTCAACTCTGTCCTATCAAGAATGACAAAATTACAGAAAGGGTTCGGTTTCTTGCCCAAAATACCAAGCAGCAAAGTTATCAGTTTCATCTAGGAGATGGCTTTATGCTGACAAAATGCAGAAGAAATAGCAAAGCTTAAGCCAAATATGTGCCTCTGTTCCTAACACGGTTTCTAGTTATTTTATAGACACTACACGGTTTTAATACATGACGGGTTAAATGTGTCACTATTCAGTCACCCTCCCTGAGTCATATTTTTACATATCAAAGTTTTAACACAGTACCTTTAAGCAACTATTTAAATAATTTAAAAAGGAAATGTCAAAGCTGAAACAGTCCTATTAATTTCCATTCTAAATGTTCTGGTTCTTTTTAATAGTAATGCAACTTTCGTGGATATAGTTCATAGTTCAATGGCGTAACTAATTTACAAGTACTCAACTAAAACTAAACCGTTCTAAAAACTCTTCACAAGCATACTACAAAGCAGTAATCTGATAAACTCATTTAAACTGCATACAATGGTCTTAAAAAACTCACTATTTAAGAGTAGTGGCTACTTAGACAAATTCTGAAGTCAGATAGGTCTGAATTTCAATTATAATCCATCCACTTACCAGATTAACCTCATTAAACTCATTTCTTCTTCAATGAAATAGTTTTTTTGTTAAGGTTACAACCAACAATTTACCTATAGCTTGGAATATAGTAAGTGTTCAATAAATGATATTCTAGTACTAGTAAAAGAGTTAAAATTTTATAGTTTTAAATTTAAGGTCTGCCCTTGCTCAAATACCATCCTTCTGCACAACTGACTATATCTGGCGGGAGCTTAGAGAGAATGTTTCTATAAACCAGTATTTCCCAATTTCGTTTCTATTTGTAAGAAAAATACTAAACATACTCAAATAATCAAACATTAAAAAATAGTGTTATATTTAAGAAATTCAAATTTTTAGTAATGTGAAATGGATGAACATGTGATATTCACTTTGTGCATGGACAAAAACACAGATAGCATGTCACCTAACTTGTGCACTGATACATTCTGATAATTATCAGCCCATGTTGTGTGTTTTGAATAAAAATTTCTGGTAACATTTATAATCTTCTTCATTGTTTTGTTTTGCTTTGTTTTTTTGGTACCAGGAAGCAAACCTAGGACCTTGCGTTTGCCAGGCAGGCACTTATGCCACTGAGCTATATTCCTGGCATTTTCTTCATTTTTCATCATCTATCAACTCGTTTTACTCTCAAGACACCAGGAAAGTGTTGGAAATTATTCAATCTCTATTATGTAACATTCAGGGATCATTTTTGGATCCTTAACTAGCTAGTGCTTCACACAGAAAGAGCTGATAAAGGGGAGGGGCAAGCAGGAAAGCATGAAAAATTTTAATTTGAGTGTTGAGGCCTCAAATGCAATCAAGTAAGTGAGGATTATGTTCACATTTTTCTTTTTTTCTGCTTACCCCAGCTTTTATCATCATGAATGGACGTAGTGGAGCAGACAGGAAGCATAGCTACTACAAAGAGAGCCACTTAACAAAAACAAAGAAATCATTTTGCAGCTCAGTTTACCACTGATTGTGATTTTAACCCCCCTTCAGAGTTCAAAATAATTTGTGCACATATCACTAAATTGTTCATATCTGGTTGAGCATCCTTGATCTGAAAAATCAAAAATTTCAAATGAAATTTTTCGAATGCCAACATAAAGCCACAAATAGAAAAATCACAAACCTGACCTCACCGTGATGGGCTTCAACCAAAAAGCAGGCAAACTAAACATACTAATACTACCTTCAGGCTATGTATATAAGCTATACTCATATATGAGACCTACATGAATTCCATGGCTGGACTCTGCTCCCATCCCCAAGCTATCTCATTATGTATAAATGTAAATATCCCAAAATCTGAACCCTGAAATAATTCAAGTTCCAATCCCTCTGGATAAGGGACACTCAACCTGTAGTAAGTCTAAATCACAAATAGTGAGATAAAACATCTCTTATTATCTCTTATGATATCTGGAGGGGTAATTCATGTATGTTATCATTTCACAGAATAAATGTTGAATGTGCTTAAATGTGCTGTTAACATCTTTGTTAAATATGCTTTCACAGTTCCTTACCAGAGGGCTGTTGTAGAAATGTACCGCACAAATTCTGTAAAGGGTAGTGGATCTGATGATGCTCCACAGCTACGACACATACACTATAGGTAGAAACATACGTTTAATCTATCAATCACAAAACACGAATATAATACCTAATAAAACAAGTAGGCATTTCACCTGTTCATACAGAGTCATAGCGAACTTCTGGTGAGTGATACAAGACTTAGAGGTGCACATGTCTGCATTTCTGCTGGGCACTATGTGAAAATGAATCCTCTCCAATATATTTTCCTAATTTAAAAATAAAACAGACAAATGAGTTGCTAATGTTGCAAAGAACACTTCAAAATACAACTCTCTCCAACTGAAAATTTTCCGAAGTGTAAGTTTAGGAGTGGCATACATGTTATTAGCCTTTCAGCTTTCTTCTCTAATCAGCAGTTCAAATGGTGTTCAATTATTCACCTTTAGTAGTATCAGCTAAAAATAAATGTTTAATGAACCATCATAACATATTCTTTTTAATAAAAATTTTAAAAATTCTTTAAAAGACCAACTCACAATGAGTTCAATCCCTGGTACCAAAAAATAACAACCAACTCACAGTGACTGACATCTAGAATTTAATATTGGAAAACATAGTTTTCTATGTTCCTAACATTCTCATGTTAAGAAAAAGCATGTAACTTTTCCTGAATTTCCAGGCATTTTATGGATTAACATTAGCATGTATTCACACATTAAGTAAACCATAAAGCAAATATATTGTGCAAAATATATATGTTTTATGCAGTGGATCAATTTTAAGTAGAAAAATATAAAAAGTGTGTTTCACTGTTGTATGCACTGTTACTGGTACATTTTAATCATGCAGAAGTATGCTTGGCATTGAATTGGTCAAGAAGTTTCCTATCGAAGCCTGGAAACCATAAACATGCTTATTTAGAGCAAAATAAAAGCATATTTATGCCAAATGAATTCCACAAATAGTAAGTTCTACAGAAATTCAGGAAATTAAAGTAGTCTCCTTGTATCTTATCTGAGAAGCTTAATTTGATCTTTGACAAAGCTACAGGATAAAATAGTTCTCAACGTCTCAGAAATTTGAACAAAGGCTGTTAAACAGAAATATAACAGGGGTAGAGAAAAACAGAATGGAACTATCTCCCTAAAAAAGTTCAGAGAGAAAGCTAAGAGATAATTTTGAGGGTAACTGAAAAGGGCCTTAAATGTCAGAAGAAAAAGTCTAGATTTGAGTTAAGAGAAAACATTGAAAGAAACTGGAGAAATTTATATTAATTTGACAGTCTTAGAATAAGAAAAATTGGAGGTAGGCAAACAATACAGAAAGGAAACCTTTAAAAGAATTTGTACAGGAAGAATTTACAGAATAGAAAAAGGAGCAAGAGAAAAGAAATGGCTATATCTTAAATGTAGGTGATATTACTGATAGGTCCCCCGCCTGAGACTTGCCCAGCCATCATGGTGACAGACCACAT
>RJWT010020852.1:0-17813 GCA_004365215.1 Cuniculus paca | reverse complement strand
CCCATCACTCTTGCCACTCTGAAGGTGTTCTGGAGGTCCCGTCTAGTGAGTATCTTTATGAGGTGATAAAAAATACAGTGACTGGTGATGCTGAATGCCAGCTAATGGAAAGCAGGCTCCTAAAAACGCTGTGGAGTGTCCTCTTACAATCCTTAGTCACAGAATCTGGTACTGGTGACTTCTGGCCCTTCCCCAAAATCAAAAAGACCACGAAAGGTAAATGTTTTGAGCAG
This sequence comes from Cuniculus paca, assembly GCA_004365215.1. Taxonomy (NCBI): domain Eukaryota; kingdom Metazoa; phylum Chordata; class Mammalia; order Rodentia; family Cuniculidae; genus Cuniculus; species Cuniculus paca. The sequence goes on along the minus strand of RJWT010020852.1, from coordinate 17,580 downwards.
TTCCAGACATTGAAGCAGCCATGGCAGTGCCACTGAAGACATGAAAAGGGACTTCCTGAGCTGCTTTAGAAAGAGCAGGAGTGACGGAGTAAGTGTGTCTGAAGTGAGGGGAAGTGCTTCAGGGGGATTAATGACAGGTCTTTCGGTGTAGTAAACTTTAAAAAAACATTAAACAGTATGTTTTGATCTCATGGCGTGGACTTTGAAACACAGCCGGTGTGCTGTGATATATAAATAATGCATGTTTTTTAGGTTGGAAGCTCTTTTTCTTTCTTTTTTCATGGCATGGGGAGTTGAACTGAGGGTCTTTTGCGTGCTAGCCAAATGCTTTTCTACTTGGAGGTTCTTTTATCTTTGGATGTATGAATAGATTTTTAAGGGTCTATGAACTCCTACAAATAGGGCATAATTTTGTATATATTACTTTCTGGGGGAAATGATCTAGAGCCATTTTTCCAATATGCCTATTTAATTTACAGTTACTAAAATTGAATAAAATTTTAAAATTCAGTTCCTCGGTCACCCTGCTAGCCACACTGCAGTGCTTAAAAGCCACAGCAGTCCAAGGGCCAGGTGGTGTAGACTCCCCAAAGTTCTTTCTGGTCGTGGTGCTATGGACCTTTCATCATGTTAGGAACCACAGCCTTTAGGGTTTTACATTAATGGAACACAGACATTTTACAGTCAGGTTTGGTTAGCAACAAGGTGCGATTGACAAATTGACACACTCATTAGTGTCCTCTAAAAATTTTAAGTAGATAGTCAATGAACTTTTCTTTGCCTTTCTACCAAACCTACATCAGTTAGTATATTTTATGTGTGGATACTGAAAAAACTAAGTTATTTTGACTTCTTTTGGAAAGGATGAAATTACTGAAAAAGCAGATGGAGGGTAAAGTCAGCTATTTCAGTATTTTACAAGGAATGAATATATTTTGACTAGTTTAAAGAGGCACTAGAAAATTTTGATGGCCTTGAACAGCAAATAATTGTTTCATTTCAATTTTTTTCTACTCCTAGAAATGCTTGAGTAGGATACGTTTACGAGGGAGAAGTGAAGAGCAAGGCATCCCTCTTGAATACTTAGAGAAGCTGCACTATAAGCATGAGAGCTGGCTCCTGCACAGGACGCTGAAGTAAGCCTCATTCTGCCTCTGTGTCGTGCATTCGGAGCTCCTTTATTAGTTTCTAATCTAACATTCAGAAGCTGTGAGTAGCAACATGTAGCGTTTTAAGTTCTTAGCCACTTAGTTATTTATGTCTCCTAGAATTAGGCATGGATTTTGAGTCTCAAGTACAGTAAGATCTTGTTTTTTTTTCAAGGTTTTGTAACTGTTATCGCCTAGTGGTATGGAGAGCATAACCCATGGATTTACTTAAGTTGTGAGAGTGTATCTGTGTACATTATGTGTGGGTACTACATTGGAGGAATTACTGTGATACAGTAGTCCCGTTATCCACAATTTCACTTGCCACAGTTCAGGCACCAACAATAACCCTGGTCTTAAAATATGATGAAATGGGAAATTTCAGAATTAAATGATTTATAAGATTTGAATTGTTCACCAAGCTGGTCTTATCTGTAGTGCTAGCTACTTGGGAGGTTGCGGCAGGAAGATCACTTGAACCTAGCAGTTTGAGACCAACTAATCCGGGCAATATAGTTAGATTCCCTGTCAAAACAAAACACAAGGCTACTTATTATTCTGAGTAGCATGATGAAATCCTGTGTCGTCCTGCCCTAATCCATCACGTCTGGTACAGTCAGGATATGAATCAGCACCTTGTCCAGCATATGTGTACTACCATCTGAGAGTCATTTGTGGTGCTCTCTGTATCAGATCAGCTGTCACAGTGTCATCGTGCTTGTGGTCAGGTGCCCCTTATTTTACTTCACAGTGGTCCCAAAGCATAAGAGTACTGAGTGATGCTGGAATTCACATCTGCCAAAGAGAAGCCACTAAGTGCCCCCTTTCTGTGGAAAAGCAAACATTCTCAACCTAATTTTAAAAAAATCACTTTTGATACAGAAGAGGCATTAAATTTGTATTTGTATGTATAGGAATGAACCAGTATATTAGATATAGGGTTCACCTGTGTGTGGTTTTAGGCAATTACTGGAAACCTGGGAATGTTTATATTTCAAATTTGTTTGGATCATGAGCCTGTGAGGTAGTGCAGCATAGTCACTGAGTTAATCGTGTAGACTGTCATTAGTCCGCTCATGACTCAAATGCAGTCTCATCCTTAGCATGTGACCTTGGACCGCCTTGGAGTGTCAGATGACTTATCTGAGTTTTCATTTGCTGTCTCTCTTTGGCACTGCAAGTATTTGAGCTCGTGCATACCAGGCACCCGCTCTGCCGCTGAGCTACATCCTCAGCCCTCGTCACCCTTAAAATGTAATTTCCATTTCATATGGTTTCTTTCTTTGAGGAGCATCATGTTACAGGGCCTAGTTTTACCTATTTATTGTGTTTTAAGATTTTTTCACTTATGTATAGTACATTTTTATTTACATATAGTAAATCCACATGAGAAAGGGCTGTCAGTTGTATTACTTGTGTCGAGTAACTTTAGTGTAAATTGACAGCATTTTGATTTTCCAATGACATAAAAATGAGTTTTTTTTTAAAGAGAAAAAACAGAAAAATCAAGCAAACAAATCAAAAAACAACAAAAGCAAAATGACAACAGCAACAAACAATAATAGCTATACAGGTTTTCAAAACAAGATAGGAATTTAACAATGGTTGTTATATTGCATATTGTTATCTTCAAAATAGTTGCTCACGTTACCAGATACAGGAATAAAACCAGTAAAACAGAACAAACATTGGATTTCAAAAACAAGACAGAAGGAAATCCCCCCACAGTTGCTATAATGCACATTACCATCCTTCAAATAGATGCCCAGACTACCAACTTTAGGCCTACAAAGTCAATCAAACAATACAAGTGTTATTATTTTTTTTTACTTCAGTTGCTGTCATCTCATTCTGACTTCTTCTGAATCAGCCCATTGCTTACCAGGGTGGGGTGGAGGGTGCTGATCTTGTCTCCCGCCTGTGCACTGGCTGGCTCTTGGGAAGGCATGATTTGGTTTGGTTTCTTGATTCTCTTCCCATTCCCCATAGTGGCTGCCGAGAATGAGTTCTTAATGCGTTTGTTGTTGCTGTTGTTGTTGTTTTTTATTACTTGTCTGATTTTGTTCATTTCTTTCTTTTTAAGCAGAACCAACTTTGAGTATCTACAAGAGGTGCCTATCTTAACATTGGATGTTAATGAAGATTTTAAAGACAAGCATGAAAGTCTGGTTGAAAAGGTAGAGGTAGACAGATAAACTAATATTTGTTTTGTCTAAAAGTGTACTAACTTGTGAGAAAATTATCTGACAGAAAAGCTTACAAAAGTTACATTAAGAGGTGGTTAAAAGCTGTCCTCACAGCTAGACTGTTTAGATTCTAATTATAACTTTACATTTGAGCTTTGTGGCCTGAGCTAAAATAAATATCTTTATTCTTTTGTTTCTTTATCTGTAAGACAGATAATTACAGTAATATGATCTTTCTCATCTCTTCCCTGCTTTGTTGCCCTCTTATCTAAATTCTTTAATAATAAATTAAAATTTCTTTTTACAAATGATTTTCAAGGTGGAATATATTTAAACTTGTAGGCTATGCATCTCATCTATTTTTAGCTGAGATCTTGAGATTAAAAATTTTAGTTTTGAGTTTTGTTTGGGATAATGTAAAGGATGAATGAAATTGGTTAGTCATTGAATCATTATCATAATCAAAATTAAATTATCTCTCAAATAATGGGGAGTTGATCATATTCTGGACGGTGCCATATTGATAAAGGCACTGGTAGAGAATCTCTTGATGAGCATTTGAGACAGTGTAAAGAGAACTATGTAACAAATATCCCTGTACCTATGTTACTTAACTTAGTGATCTGAGGTCTAAGGAAGAGCCTCAGTTCTTTGTTCAGTTTTGAGAGAAACTTGATTTTTTATTCATCCTTTTACAAAATGTCTGCTCTTTATAATAGTAAGGACTTGACATCTATTTGTAAGGAATATATCTAGATATTTTGAAAACCTCATTGTTTTACATCACTATAATATGTGGTTGTTTTCTCCATCATGTAAAGTAAAGCATATCTAGAAAATTCACATGTCAAATGACTTTTTTTATGAATGCCATTAAAATACAGAATAAAATTCACTGATAATGCTATTAAAATAAATAAATAAAGTTGTCATTGTACTAACAGATAACTATCAATTTCACAAGGCAGTAATCTTTGTCTTTTCAGGGTATTTGTTTTGTAAGAGTCTTGCATTGTGGTGTTGGTCATTTGGCTAGGTTCAGTCACAATTTAGGGAACTAAATTTCCCCCATACACTTACATGATAGAGATTACGATTGAAATTTGTGGCTTAGGAACATTACGAATCTACTGCATGTCTAATCTACAAACTTGTTTAAACTCTAGTAGTTATTATCGGTTTTAAACCTGCATGTACTACTAATGTATGATATTTAAATAGATTGTAAAACTTTTATTTTAGTTAGATTTTTCTGGGTACATTTTAGATATACATAACGATCACACTCATCAAAGAGAGCTTGTACCTGTACATGATATAACTTGGTTTTTTTCCCCCAACTCCCCTACCCTCCCTTGCCTTCAACCACTCGTGAGTTACAGCTGTCTTAGGACTAAATTAAATAGCTCCTCTCTTAAACTGGTAAGTCATTCCTTTTACTGCTGAAGTATTTGGTGATATTGCTGAGGAAAGTACTATAAATGCTATGGCGTTGTCATAGAGTTATACAGTTGGGGTCTTCAACTGTTATATACTCTCAAGTAAAGATGAATATTAGTACCCCAAATTTGTCAAGGATATATATTAATATTTTTTTCCTTTCTTTAGGTCAAAGAATTTTTGAGTACTTTGTGATCTCACAGAAGACTACCGGCAACCAAATGTTTCCAGAAACTTCTGCTTTGTGTTTCTTTGTAGCTCAGTATTCATACCAGGGTCTTGAGAAGGCTCAAGTTTTCAACCATTTGTGTTCCAAGAAGAAGAAAAGATATTTTTGTGAATCCTATGTAAAACTTTGTGATGTATTTCTCTTTTGCTTCCTCCCTTCTTTCACTTAAAAAGTCAGACACTTACCTCTCACAACAGGAAATCTGGAGGTAGATGGTTCCAGAATCAAAACAGGGGTTAAATGACGTTATAAAAGACCAGCCCTCTGTCTTTCCCCTTTATTATTTTCTCATGGTGCTTTTCACCTCACTGGAGACCAGTTTCTTAACTGGAAACTTTAAATTAGTTTACCTATTTAAGGTTGAAAAACAGAGTTTAAGGAATTCTAGAATAAGGATTCAGAATTTTTTCTTTTCTTTTTGGAGGTACTAGGGATCAAACTTAGGGCCTCATGCATGGTAGGTAAGCATGCTACCACTTTGTTAGACTTCCGGGCCCTGTGGTTTCAAGTGTTTTTTATCAAGTGCCTCCCATTTCCCTAATTTATGTTGAAGATAAGAGCAGGTTTAGAATTTAATGATCTCACTGATAATTGATGTATCTATAACGTACTTGTGGAGAAGCAGCTTGGGCTTCGTTCCCAGTATGGTAACAGCATATCCTATTTTATAAATCATTAATCACTACTTTGTCTTTTTCAACCGGAAACATGGGTGATATCTTTCATTCTTCCACATGAGCTATTTGGAGGATTAAGGAGAAAGTTCTTCTATACTTAAAAGGTAGTTGAAAAGTTATTACATGAATATATTTAATCTACATGAAACTTAAAATAGCTACCTGCTTTTCCCTTCTCAGACTATTGTTTTGGAAGTGAGTATTCTTATTACTGTTAAAAGATTTTTTTAAAACTATGATTTCCTTTAAGTTGCTTGAGGAGGAAGTATAGTTATCCCTAAAATTCTTTCCCTTTTCATAGGCTATGCTAGTGGAATGTGAGTGATGTTTTTCCATTTTATTTCCTAGTCCTGTACTCAGAACGAACACTCTGTCTTCATCCTGGGTGAGAAGTCAGAAGAGAACCTGAGGCCAAGTCGGGTGTCTCTTGGCAGTGCAGTCTGTGTACTTCCACCTCATTCCCTGCTCACTCTGCTTTCCCTGTGGTCTGGGTCGACAGGGCAGCCCGCTATTTTAAAATTAAAATAAAAGACACATTTCTACTTTGCGAACTCTTTGTTTCATAGTTTGCTCTACATTGTAGGATTTTGCCCTTTTTTTCCCATTCAAAGAAATGACTAATAAAAATGACCTTCATATAAATCACAAAACGTTGTGAGTTTTGTGGAGCTAGGATAAAATTTCAAAAGCTTACATTAATACGGTGCACTGATCACTACAGTACTTGTGTGAATAGTTGTAAAATTTGCATAGATTTATCCTCAATCTTGGCTACATAAATAAGGAGGTCTTTTTTCCTAGTTTTTAAAAGTTGAAGTGTGTTTTTCCATGTAACCTTGCTGTTACACATTTTAGAAAATATATTTTTTTGAAATAAGAGAATCACTTCTGTGTTGAAACTATAACTTTCCTTTTTTTTATTTTTTCTAACTTTCCTTTAAAATATCTTTTGTTTTTGGTTTCTTAGTCACATATGGTAGCTTAGGGGGTAAACCAGTCTCAATGCACTGATCTTTTAAGGGGACTTAATTGCAGATCTGTAATAATCATAATTATTTAAATTCTTAGGTATGAGCTTTCTGTGTTTGGTATAAATGAATTTGTCTACAATGAAATATTTGTCAGCAAATAAATTTCAGTTTCATGAACTATGGTACCATGGAGATAAATTCTTTGAAATGATGTTTTTTAGACTAAAAATTTATTCTATTTTTGTGTAAAAAGTTAATAAAGATGAAAATGGTCTATTATAAATTACATTGATCCTACTATGGAAACTTAAAAGCCATTGATTTTCAATGATCTTTAAAAATGTTCAATTTCGTCTGGGCATGGTGGCGCACACCTATAATTCTAGCACTAGGGGCTGAGGCAGGAGGATCACTGTGAGTTCAAGGCCAGCCTGAACTGCATAGTAAAACCTAGTCTCAAAAAGACAAAAAAAAAAAAAAAGTTCAGTTTCATGATTTTTAATCTGTAGAATTGAAAAGCTAATAAAAGTTTATTTTTTATTTGTCATGACTAAAAAGTTATGCTAGTGTGCTTGGCATATAAGAATTGAGCCTAGTGGTCTGCATTAGTTTTTGGATCCCATTTCTCAGATATTGTCTTACATCAGAAATTATGTATTGGTCTTTATAATTTACTCTTCTAAGAAGGTAGTTAATCAAACATTTTTCTCATCCAGAACTTTATCTTCTGTGATGCCTGAAATTTATAGCGGTTATACACTGAGCCACCTAGAAATTAGGTCTTTCATATTTTTATTTTATTTTATTTTACTTATGTGCCAGGGATCAAACTCACGACCTCGTGCTTGCCAAGCAGGCACTTACACCACTGAGCTAAATCCCTGTCCCAAGTCTATCATATTTTAAAGGACAGAGAGTCACAATGTGATTTAAAATAGAGGTATAAAATTTAATACCTTCAGAAAATTGCTAGACAATTTAAAACCTTAAAATCTTTACAAATCTTGGGGCTGAAGGTGTAAGCTCAGTGGTGAAATACATGTTTAGCATGAGTTCAGTCCCTGCACCAAAAATAAAACAAAAATGTTAATACTGGTAAATAATAACCATCTGACAAGTTTTTTTTTTAATCTCCTTGAAAAGGAATTATTTTAGAGTAATTTTGGACTCAAAATGTAAAATATCACATTTGTCTATCACTCCAGCTTCCTCTTATGATAACACTATTTAACTGTTGTGTGTTATGAACTAGAAATTAACTTTGCACTATTATTTTTTTGCGGCACTGGAAATCAAACTCACAACCTCGCACTTGCCAGGCAGGCACTTAGGCCACTGAGCTAAATCCCCAGCCCTTGTCTTTTTGAGACAGGGTCTCACTATGCTATTCAGGCTGGTCTTGAGCTCACTTTGTAACCTAGGCTGGTCTTGAACTTGTAGCAGTCCTCCTGTCTCAGCCTCCCGAGTGCTGGGATTACAGGTGTGCACCACCAGGCCTGGCTGCACTATTATCGACTATAGATATCATTTGGATTTTACTTTTTTTTTTTCAAACTTTCAAACTAATAGATGTTTTAAATGGTTTATTAGAATAGTTTTAGGTTTGTAGCAAAATTGGAAAATATAGCATTGTCACGTACTGTGCCTGCATGGACCTGTCAGCATCTCCCACCAGAGCTCGTCCAGTTGTTGCAGTGATAAACCTGTGGTATCATTTCACACAAAGCCCCTTGTGGTTTGTTTAAATGTCCCCCCAAAGCCTCATGCAGTCATAAGGGGTGGGCAGCTGAGTCTAGCATTTGCGATTGGTTCATTGTCTAGCACTGGGATTGGCAGTGAGTGCTGCATCCGCCCAGGTGTGGGTAGCCAGCATACAGTATAAGGGAGGGAAGGAGGCATGCTCTTCCCCTTTTGCCTTTTTCGCTCTTGTCCCTTGTGGCTGCCATTAATGGTTAACCCTTAGCCACACCACCCTGGCTTGGAGCCAGCTGAGTATGGACTAAAAACCAAAAAACTAAGTTAAATAACCTTTCCTTTCCTCATTTTGGGCATCAGGTATTTTGTCTCAGCAGCAAGAAAAAAAGTAACAGAGATAGAATTTGGTACCGGGAGAGGTGTTGTTGCTGTGACTGTACCTGACCCTGTGGTTCAAGAGCCTTTGGGAATGGCTTGTGGGAAGAGTCTGGAAAGGTTCAGAGCTGTCGCCTGAAAGAATAGCCCTGGATCAGCTTAGGCTGTTCTGTAGGGGAGATTCTGGTCAGAGCTCAGAAGATCACAAAATTAATAAAGACCAGGCTTGGGAGGTTTTTGCCAGGAAGAAGGACTACATTGGTTGTTGGACTCCAGATGATGTGTGTTATGCCTTGACTGAAAGTTTATCTGCATTTTACTTGTGTTGAGTCTTGGCCTGAGACTGAGATTAAGGGGGGTGGACCAATTAATCTGGCAGAAGAAATTTCAAGGCAGTCGTATGTTGAGGCTGTGACATAGCTATTACTGGGGGCTTTTAGCCAGATTTATGTTGTGAATCAAGAACAAAGGGCCCAGTAGGATGATTTAAAATATGAGTCTGGCCAGAAAGAAAGCTCCAGTAAAACTGTGGACTGTAAAGATAAGAGTTGAGGTCTCCACTGCTGAGAAGGAACCGGATAATACAAAAGCTGGCCTGGTGGCATCACAGGAAGCAGTAGTAGGTCTCCAGCCTTTGCAGCCTCAAAACTGCAAAAGTGAAAGACTGGTTGGACGAGAAAGCCACAGAGCACCATGTTCTGGAATGGCTGCAGTCACGCTATATTCCAGAATGGTGGCAGAGGCCACACAAGGTTCCAAAATGGCAGTGGCTGCACCAGGTTCCAGAATGGCGGTGGCATAGAGAATCTGTCCCTCACAATCAGGTTCAGAGTGCTCAGTGATCTAGGCACTGGACCCCATAGCCAAGAGAGAGAAAGCCTGGCTACTGCTCCAGCTGGCAGCAGACCTTGGCATCATCCACGTGGTGCTGGTTTTAGGTGCATACACAATGTAAGAGTTCTGAGGTTAAAAAAGCTTCCACCTTGATTTCAAAAGGCCTGAGAGGCCAGGCAGTGTGCCCCTGAGAGGGCAGTGTGTAAAGCTGTGAGTGTGAAGCCAAAGGTACAGTGGAGTCCTAGGACTGAGTAAATACCTTAATATCTGGATATACCAATTTATTTATTCACCTACTAAAGGACATCTTGGTTGTTGCCAAGTTTTGGCAGTGTTACACAGTGTCCTGCAGCACACAAGTTTTTGTGTGACTCAGCCTTGTCCCTTGGTCATATGAAGTAGCTTTCCCTGGTGGTGGTCAACCAGAACATGTCCTATGTTGAGGGGATGTGACAGAGGATTAAATCCAGTGTCATAAAAATTTCTTGCCAAATCTGACCAGTATCAGAAAGAGTGGGTCTTAGGCAGAGTTTATCTAGCATCCATTGTCTGGTCTAATCCTGTTTTGTAGTCAGCATCCTAAAACACTAGAACTTTGACAGATAGTTACAAAGCTTACAGTCAGACATCAAGCAAGTAAACAATCACACATGCTAGACTCAGCTGCTTCCGTGACTGCACGAGGCTTTGGGGGACTCCAAACACAAATCATAAGGAAATGTGAACATCCTTAGACCTAACTTTGATAAACATTTAAAACTTAAGATGGTAGAGAGCAGAAGAAATTATTTTGAGAAATGTGAAACTTCTTTTTAAAGCTTTATAAAATTTGCTAAGAACAAATCAATATCCCAAACTCTGTTTTAAACAAAGATTCCGACATTAACCCTGTGTATTACATTTTAAATTTTCTTAAATATTTTTCTTAGAACAAACTGTCTCTAATTAGAAATGTTTCACTCAGAAGTTATACTAGTAAGATAAATGACCAATTGACAACAAAAATAACTTTTAGATCATTACAAAATTATGCCTTTGGGTCCTATTTTTCATCCACTGTGACACTTTCTGACTTCAGTGTGTTTAGGCCTTTGTTATCTAAGGTGAGCTTTGATGTGCTTGAGTTAATATCTGCCATATTTGTTTTTCAAAAAGGGTTTCAAACACGATGTGAAAAGGACAGTCTTTCAATAAAGAATGTTGGAAATGGCTGGGGTAAACCTCAGTGGTAGAGCTCTTGCCTAATGTGTATAAGACTGTGTAATTTCCAGTACTGGGAAAAAATAAAAGAATGTTGGGGAAACTGGGTATCTACCTATAGATTAATGAACTTGGGCCCTTATAGTTCCTATATACAGAGGCAGACTGAAATGTAAGACCTGAGACTGTACAACTACTAGAAGAAAATAGGAGAAAAGTTCTATGAAACTGATCTTGGCAACCCCAACAGCTCATGCAACAAAAGCAAAAATAGACAAGACAATTACCTGAAGCTAAAATGCTTCTGCACAGCAAAGAAAAGAACTGAGTGAAGAGACAGCCTAGGAATTGTGAGAAAATATTTACAACCTGTATATCGAATAAGGGGACAGTATACAAACTACATCAGAAACAGTAACATGAAATCAACCCAATTAAAACACGGACGAAGAACCTGAGTAGACATTTCCCTAAAGACAAATGGCCAACAGTGAAAGTGCTCATCACCACTTATTAGAGAAAGGCAAAACCAAAATGAGACATCTCACACCTGTCAGAAAGGCAGTTATCAAAAAGATAGGAGAAATGAGTACCTGGAGAAAAGGAGATCTATGTATGCTGTGAGTTAGAAAATAAATCAGTACACTCATTGTGGAAAACAATATGAAAGTTCCTAAGACACAGATTTATCACCTTGACCCAACAGTTCCATTTCTGGCTGTATGTTTGAAGGATGTAAAATTAGTATGTTGAGATCTCTGCAGTGTTAGATGTTGGTCAAAGTGTATAAAGTTTCTTAGTTTATTCAGGGGAGTAAGTTTTTTGAAATCTGTTGCACAACATGGTGACTATAATAATGCACTGTGTATTTTAAAATTGTGAATAAATTTCAAATATCTCACCACAAAAAGCATTTGAAATAATGCATTAGTTTGACTTAGTCATCTGACACATTGGATATGCATATAACATCACTTTGTACCATATATATAAATGACTATAAAATAAAAAATAAAATTTAACAGGGAAAAATCAGGCATAGTCGTTTGGCACAGGAGATCATTATATACTTGTTTCTTTACCATGCAGTGGCAGTAATCCAAGCATCATTATTTTGATTTAGTAGTTTGAAAAAGGAGCTTATAAGAGGTCTTTTGCTGTGCCTTACCGATTCGTAAACACTTCATTAAGATTTAATGTGCACAGGAAAAATAAAGTGAGCTGTTGAATTAAATATAAACATTCAAAAGTAGTACCTTTGAAGTTATTTTAATATAAAAATATCTCTAAAACTCTAGTTGCTTCTGTAGGTATCTGATTGAATAATATTAATTGTTGGATTTTTATGGGTAGAACTAGATTAGAGAATTATGCTTAACTGGTTACCAGGAAATTTAATATTCTACTGCTCATTAGATTGAATATTAAGAGCCGTCTTTCAGGACTGTTTACCATTTGCTTTGCAGTTGTGTATGCAGAGAAGCTTATAGTTACTTCTGTTATTGAGTGGAACTACATGGAGCTTTAGCAGATGATTATTTTTCCAAGAAAAAAGTTTACTTGAAACCATGCTCTAGAAAGTGATTCAGTAACAGAGGCAGTGAAGCCTGTTCTCTTACTGAGGCAAGCACATCTTCTGATGCATCCTTAGGTGACTTCAGAGTGTTGGTGTGATGCTGCTTACTGGGTGGCAGTGATGTTCTTACCTATGTGAGCATACATGCACGCGTGCATTTGGCCCGTTTTTGTGTTATTGTTATTCCATTTAATAAGATTCAGCCATAAGTTCAGCATACCCTAAAGCTGCCGTTTTTGTCCTTGCTGCTACTGTGAACCACAGTGGAATCATTTTGTGTTAAAAGAGTAAATTTGAAAGTTGGCTGATGTTGATAAGCTATGCAATACTCATAATACTAGCTACCAAATCACTGGCCTGGGAACAGAATCATCAATACAGGCATCAGTTATTTTGTCAATGGTTGACATGAACTGGTTGCTGGACTAGTAAATTCTTTTTTTCTTTTCTTTTCTTTGCAGCACCAGGGATTGAACTCATGACCTCACGCTTGCCAGGCAGGCACTTAGGCCACTGAGCTAGTTCCCAGCCCTTGTCTTTTTGAGACTGGGTCTCACTATGCCGTTCATGCTGGTCTTGAGCTCACTTTGTAGCCCAGGCTGGTCTCGAACTCACAACGATCCTCCTGTCTCAACCTCCCAAGTGCTAGGATTACAAGTGTGAGCCACCATGCCCAGCTTGGACTAGTAAATTCTTTTAGTCTGTTTTGCATTGCTGTAACAGAATACCCCAGAGCTGGTAACTTATGAAGAACAGATATTACTTTCTCATACTTCTGGGTTATGGGAAGCTCAAGACCATGATGCTAGCAGATTGGTGTCTGTTAAGGGCCCAGTTTCCCCTTCTAAGATGGCCCTGTGAACTGTACCATCCATTCCAGAAGAGCACTTTCTTGGCTGCAGGAGGGGTGCAAATCACTTAGCGTGTTTTGTGGCAGCATTAATCTATTCGCGAGGGCTGAACCGAGGAACTACCACCTCCCAACACTGTCGTGTTAGAGATTAAGTTTCAGTGTGCGTTTGGAGAGAACATTCAAACCACAGCATAAATGAAATATTTTGAAGTATGGGAATACTATGAACAGGCTGATTTCACACTGCCAGTTGAATATATCGTCTTCTGAATAGCTACTTTTATAGTAAATGCTATATTTATTCCAAACATTCTACCATTATTTAAAATGCTTTTAGATCTGGGTTATAGTCTGAGCCATATATTTTAAATGTGATGCACAATGTGTATGTGATGATATAGTACTTTTAAGAAATGTCCATATGCCAGACATGGTGGTACACAACTATAATCCCAGCAGTTGGGAGGCTGAGGCAGGAGGATTGCTGTGAATTCAAAACCAATGTGGGCTACAAAATGAGTTCAAGTCCAGCCTGGACTGCATAGTGAAACCCTGTCTCAAAACAACAACAACAATGAAAAAGTCCACAAATCATTTAGTGATAAGATGGATATGATGGGCTACGCAACTTGATAAAAGTTGCTTTGGTCATAAAAGTAACAGCAGGCACTTAAATCTATTTTCTTATTCAGCTTATAAAGTATACGTGAAGGAAATTCATATCTATTTTACTAATTGAATGTTTTTGACTAATGGCCTACTCTTAAACTAAACATAAAACCTCTCAGCTGGTTACTTTTTTTTTGTTTTGCAACGCCAGGGATTAAACTCACAACCTTGTGCTTGCTAGGCAGACGCTTAAGCCACTAAGCTAGTGTTATGGTTTGTATATAGATGGCCCCCCACCAAGCCTCATGTAGTCATGGAAGCGGCTGAATCTAGCATTTGTGGTTGACTCATTGTCTAGTGCTGGGATTGGCGGTGTGAGTTCTGCCCCCCACCCAGGAGTAGAGCCCACATACAATGTAAGGTCGGAACGGGGGGCGCGTTTTCCTCTTTGGCGAGGTTCTCTCTTGCTGCTTGCAGCCACCATGAATGGCTGCCTCTCAGCCATGCCACCCTGCCTTGGAGCCAGCTGAGTATAGACTGAAACCCCCAAAACTGTAAGCTAAATAAACCTTTCCTTCCTTCACTTTGGGTGTCAAGTATTTTTCTCAACAACAAGAGAAAAGTAACAGACAGAATTTGGTGCTAGGAGTGGGGTCGTTGCTGTGACTCTACCTGACCATGCAGTTCAAGAGCCTTTGGAAATGACTTGTGGGAAGAGTTTGGAAAGGTTCGGAGTTGTTGCCTGAAAGAGAAGCCCTGGAACAGCTTAGGCTGTTCTGTAGGGGAGATTCTGGTCAGAGCTCAGGAGACCAGAAGGCTGATAGAAAGCTTGCTGGTGAAGACCAGGCTTGGGAGGTTTCTGCTGGGAAGGACTGCATTGGTTGTTGGACTCCACACGATATGTGTTATGGCTTGGCAGAAAGTTTGTCTGCATTCTGCTCATGTCCAGAGATTTTTGCCTGAGACTGAGATTAAGGGCGGTGGCCTGATTAATCTGGCAAAAGAAATTTCAAGGCAGTCAAATGTGGAGGCAGTGGCATGGTTATTGTTGGCAGATTTTAAACAGATTTATGTTGAAAATCAAGAGCAAAGAGCCCAGCATGATGATTTAAAATGTGAGTTTGGTCGGAAAGCTGCAGACTGTAAAGACGGAGCTGAAACCTCAATTGCTGAAAAGGAACAGAATACAAAAGATGGCCTGCAGGCATCATAGGAAGAGGCAGCAGATCTCCACCCTTTACAGCCTCAAAGATACAAAAGTAAAAGACTTCCCCCGGGGGAGAAAGCTGCAGAGTGTTACATTCCAGAATGGCGACAGAGGCCACATGAGGTTCCAAAATGGCGACATAGAGAATCTGTTCCTCGCAATCAGGTTCAAAGTGTCCAGCAATCCAGGCACTCGACCCCTATCGCCAAAAAAGAGGAAAGCCTGGCTACTGCTCCAGCTGCCAGCGGACCTTGGCAGCATCCACGTGGCGCTGGTTTTAGGCGCATGGAGAATGCACACGTTCTGAGGTTAAAGGCTTCCACCCCGATTTCAGAGGGCCTGAGAGGCCAGGCAGTGCGCCCCTGAGAGGGCAATGTGTGAAGCTGTGAGTGTGAAGCCAGGATGGAGACCCCAGAAGTTTGAAAAGGCCAGGAGCGTGGATCATCTAAGGAAAGCTGCAAAGATTGAGCAGAGTGGGCCTAAGAGAGAAGCTGTGGGGACTAAAACCCCTAACAGTGCTATGGGGGTGGAGCCACACAAGCCCTTTGGAGCTCACAATTTGCCACAGATGGCTTCAGATGCTGAACAGACAGCTACAGGACTTAGCATTTGCCCTGCTGGACTTTGGGCTTACTTTGGTTCCAATGCTTTTGTATTCCCCCGTTTGTAACTTCTGGAATGGTAATGTCTATCTTGTGCCATTGCACGTTGGAAGTGTTTAACGTTGTTTTCATTTGTACAGGGGCTTGCAGCTAAGAGTTTGCCTTAGATCTCAGAGGAGACCTGGGGTTTGGACATTTCAGCAATGCTGAAACTGTTAAGACTGGCAACTCATGCAACTCATGGAGATGGACTAAATGTCTTTTGTATAAGGGATGTACTTGAGTCTTTGGGGGGCCAGGGGTGGAATGTTATGGTCTGTATACAGGTGGCCCCCACAAGCCTCTTGTAGCCATGGAAGCAGCTGAATCTAGCTACTGTGTTTGACTTGTTGTCTAGTGCTGGGATTGGTGGTGTGAGTTCTGCACCCAACCAGGGGTGGAGCCGACATACAATGTAAGATGGGAATGGGGGCGTGTTTTCCCCTTTTTTGTCCAGTTTGCTCTTGCCATTTGCAGCCACCATGCTGCCCCTCAGCCACCACCCTACCTTGGAGCCAGCTAAGTAAGGGTTGAAACCCCCAAAACTGTAAGAAATAAACCTCTCCTTCCTTTACTTTGGGTGTCAGGTATTTTGTCTCAACAAGAGAAAAGCAACCAAGACAATCAGATAATGTCATTATCCTTAGAGAATCAATCTAGTCAGTCTGCTCTGAAGCTTCCCTGATATCCTCTGAGGAGTCAAGGATGCTCTGTCTGTGTAACACAAGACACTATCATGTGTCTAGTTTACGAAGTACCAGGAGTTTCTGAAAGGCAAAGACTATCACACCATCTCTATAGCCATCAAGGACTAGGTCAGAACAGATCTTCAATGTTTATTGAAGCTGATAAAGGACTCCAGGTAAAAAAAAATTTGAAAATACATCAAATAATCTGACATTTACTAAAATTTCTTTGCAGCTAAGGTAAAACATCTTTTTACTTTCTAGGGCTAAAAGTGATAGATACAAGTAGTATATAGCAGTGACGGCAAATCTTTTAGAGGCCAAGTGCCAAACTGCAAATCAAAACCCACTTATTTCTCAAAAAATGCCAACACTGCAATTCAACCTGAATACTAAGGTTTTAGTTTAGAAAAAAACAGTATATACATTAACATCTTTTGTCTTAAAAACAACAGGCATGCCATAAGTTTGCCACCACAGGTATGTAGCATATATTCACTAGTAATATATACCTTGTATTTTAAAATAACATTCAGCAGCACAATTGAACAAATGCAGTCTGAGCACAAGACCGCAGAACTGGATTTCTCATGACACCAAGAGATTAACCTCCAGGGACCCATGATAGCAGGATATCAGAAAGAGGCACTGAAAGGAGTCCTGATAATCTGTTCCCATGGTCATACGCTGCCACACAAAAAATACAAGGGCAATTAGTTAGGAACACTGTTCTGGCTCTATCTCCACCACAGCTCCTTCTTAGGCAATGAAATACTCTGGGTATTTAGCTGAGATTTATTTTCAGTTCCATATAGTGTGAAATCACTTCCTGGTGTGGTTAGACCACTGCTACTCTAGACACAGGAATAACGTCCAAGAATCTTCCTGCTATCCAGTGTGCTGTCTTACCTGGTATCTGTAGCACCAAGGGGCAGGATGAGAGTTAACTAAATACAGTATAAACTCCACAGGGCACTGGCACTGAAGATGTAGGAACACTGCATTTCAAGCATGGAAAAATTTCTTCAGGGTCTCCCTCAAATTTAACAGCAATGTTAAAATATTATATTACCTGTAAGTTGTAGATCTCAAAATTTTTCCAATCTATCATTAATAAACACATTTTGATCCAACATACTAAAAGATAAGGCATATAATTCTTTTATTCTCTCTGTAGAAAATATCACTCCTTAGCCAGGCCTGGTGGTGTATATTTATAATCCCAGTACACTGGGAGGCTGAAACAGGAGGAT
>RJWT010020851.1:0-17810 GCA_004365215.1 Cuniculus paca | reverse complement strand
GTGTTTAGAGGCTTTAAAAAGATTTCAGACATACTCCTCTCCCTCCCTCCTTCACTTACTTTTCTCCAAAATGAGGTGAAATTGGTGAGACTTACCAAATTTTGGTGACTGTTTGGTTACTTTTTGTGTTGCTGAGACAAACACCTGACACCCAAAGTGAAGCAAGGAAAGGTTTATTTAGCTTACAGTTTTTGGAGATTTCAGTCCATAATCAGTTGGCTCCAAGGCAGGGTGTCATAGCACAGGGGCAACACTTCAAGACAGCCAGAGCAAAAAAGAAGTGCAAGCCTCTTTTCCTCCCTTAAATTGTACACAGGCCACCCCTACCCAAACTTTCAGGGTGGGTGTAACACTCACAAAATGTCCTTGCCCTCCTTTGTACAGGATGAGGATATTTACAAAGTAAGAACCCTGGCTCCCTGCTGAGTCTCTCAGTTAAACTTCTAAACTGCTCAAGTTGACACAATGTATTAACCATAAGAATGACTTTCCCCTTTTCTATACCTACTTAAGTGCTTGTGTATTAGCTTGGGAGATAAGCTAGGCAGGAATGGAACCTAGCCACCTCTCACTAAATCTTATTTCTTTGGTTACTCCCTGTAAATGTTTATCATGTGAAATTGTACCCTTTTCTTTGGTTACTTTTGTGATCTTATTTATTTATTTATTTTTGCTTTAGTTGGTTACTTCATTAGGGGTTGAGGAATGTGAATCTATAATATATTGTTACTTTTATATGTTTGGCTTAAGCTTGATTACTAAAAAAGTCAACTGTAAATCTTGCAGGTAATAGAGTAATGCCAATTCTGAAATTAAGCATGTCAAGTCTGTGCTGAATCAAAAAGGATAATTGCACTGTTTTGAACCATACACAAGAGTTTTTCATTTTGATAAAATTCATAAATTTCATTATTTACAAATAAAATACAGTTTACAAGCCACAATTTTTATTAGTCTTTCCAACTTTTTCATTGCTTTTTTATTTTGGGGCTGTTATGCTTCCCTTCTTATCCTTGTCACTCCTCTTGCCACACACTAATAGGAACATTTGCACTGGAACACCGCACTTTTACGTAGGAAAGCAAGCTCATACTGAGCAGCCTGTGCACTGCCAGTTGCTTTTCTGTTGGTCCAGTAGGAGAAGGCCATCGTGCACTCATGTGGAACACAGAACTGACTTTCTTTCCATTGGGAAGATTGACTCCAAATTAGTGCACATTGTTTGAGGAAGTGCACCTGGTACTCCAAGGAAGAAAAAGATGATGCATAATTTAATCGACCCAGTGATCAGTGAGGTGACAGATGCTACCACGAAGTGCAACCTCATTGTCAAGAATCGACTGATTCTGCACAAGTTCTTTGTACTGTGGGCAGAAAAATTCCACCCACATTTCACTATACTTGATGTAGTCTGGAAAAATCTCTCCGTGTGGTTTGGCCTAACAACAGCCACAGCCACATTTTTTTGACCCTTACACAAATGTAAATATGTTTGCATCTCTGAGAGCCTTGTTGTGATCAGCAACCCCACTGACATGTTTTCAGTAACTTCTAGAATACATTCACTTCCTTTTTCTAAGATCTGTTTAAACCAACTATGCCAAGGAGTTGGGAGGGTAAAAGACAGAAAATATCCATTAAGTAAACCATTTCTCTCTTTGTTCTGATTGCTGTGGGTATCATAGTACCATTTTAGGAATAGCCGATATAAGGGTGTGTGTGTGCGTGTGCATGTGTGTGTGTGTGTCGTTTGCTAATGCAACTAGGTGATGAATTAGGAGACAGGAAAGAACAAACCACGGGTGAAAGTTGAACTCAGGGTCAGGGAGTCTCATTTGTAACTTGATATCACCACTTAATAGCTTTATGATGCCAGGAAAATTACTTTCTTAATCTCTTTCTGTACTGTATCAGATATTATATGTGAAACATGAGTGTTATAATAGGATCTATTTAATAAAATTCATGATTAAATGTAATTTTATATGATATAATATTTCTGATAGTTGACCTCTGGCCATATGAATTTAACAGTGGATATAGTAAGTTTTCAAAAGAACTATTGAGTTATAGAAGATATCTGTAGGTGGTATTTCCTATATACAGCAAAATAGGATGGTCTTTATAAGCCCAAATTTTAGTCAACTCCAGAATTGGTTTCCATTCTAAGCTATGTTTTCTCTGGATGGCTTTGAGGATTATGGCTAGTTATAGTTCATGTCATTTATTATTTTTTTACAAGTGTCTATGAAAACATTGCATTTACATGAGCTCAGAATATTTTATTTACTAAGGTACCTTGTTGGGTTTTGGATATTATTAAAGACTGAAGAAATTGGAAAACATCAGAAAATATTTATGAAAATAATGTGAAAAAGAATTAGTAATAAAGCATTTTTAAACACCTACTTTTTCAATAGTTAAAAATGATTTATTTACTGCTGGGTCATTCTGATTCGAGAGTCATTTTGGACCTTAAGTTTCTTTAACAATCTTTCGTTCGTACAAGTACACAGATAGTTAAGTGAACTGTTGAAGACAGGAATGTACTTTTCCTGAAGCAATCTGATACTGATAGATTCAGTGCTCCTATCTATGAAATAAAGCACATGGTGACTTTCTGAGTAACTGGAGTCTCTGAGTTTGAACATGATGCAGTACATTAAACTGTAACAGCACTTATTTTATAAAGATTTTCATTACAAATTATCTAGATAATACCTGTAAAGTCAGCCACATTATGATGGGCTACAATGGAAATCTTTCTGCTTTAGGATGACTTTGAATTACAGAAAAATTGAGTGCACATACTAGTGAAAATCAACATGTTAAAATGGATATAAAGAATAGGAATCCATTCAGTGAGTAATAATAATTACTAGTTTTATATGTAACATTGTTTTATTTTATAATAGTAGCAACTCCATGAGACAGTCAAGGAAGGTGCTCTGCTTAATTCTTTCATTTCAGGCTCAGTAACTTAGGTGCTCATCAAGGCATAACTGCTCTTGGTTTTCCCCTGTGTATGTAATCAAACAGGCAAATCTTCCTCTACCACTGAATTACCTCAACTTCTCCCTTCAAATGAATATTGTGACCTTTTCAGAGGGAGAAAGTGTGGGCTGAGTCAAGATTAAGGGATCGAAGCCTGGAACAATGGAAGATACATGGAGGGAATGGAAAATGAGGTTGAAGAGGGAGGTATGGGGTTCACAGGCTATAGGGTGCATTCTCTTGTTCTCACAGCTTAAATGTTGACATGTAGTTGTGTAGCTATTCTAGATACTATCTATGGAGTTTTCTTCTTCTTCTTCTTTTTTTTTCTTTCTTTTTTTGTGAAATAGCCAATCTGGTTCTCATTCATTGAAGTTTTAACTTATTGTTTGGTCCTTTTTCTCTTTTCATTCTTGAATTTAAATAGATATGCTTTCCATATGGAAAAGTTCCTTGTGTGTTTTAAATCACTTTACTTTTAGAAATACACCCTGCAATTCTATAGTCAAATTCTCTCCCTGTGTCTAATTGCTTACTGTTGTTCTAAAGATTTCTCATTGATCAGAGAACATAAACCTTTGCTCCAGAGATAAAAATGGTTTAATTTTAATTCTTTCCTTTATAATCAGCTGATTTCTCAGTTATAGTCTCGATATAAATGTTAGTAGAGCCTTACTTGATCTATATTAGGAAAATCAGAAAAAATTAACTTTTTTAGTTTTGGGGAATTTAGGTCTTATGCTAACTTTCACTATGGTTTTCTTAACAATTTTATTTTTCTCTGTGCTAGTTTTGGCATTACCTAGAATTAAATGATGTCACTTTTACTCCTGTTAACTGTACAGAGTACACTGAAATACAATTTTGAGGATTAATAATTCTACAAAATAGGCTCATTCTATTTGTACTATCTGTGCTTAATGAGAAGTCAAACATATAATGGAATTCAAATATCTCTCCTGGTGGAATTTCTTAGATCTAAGCATTACTGATGGATTTTAGTAATGTAATTTTGTCCTTTCCAAACTCTGAATGGGTTGTTTTCTTATGGGAGCATTCTTTTTCTTTGGCCATGAATATGTGCCTTAAAAGAACATTTCTTCTCTCACCTTTTGCAAAATAGGAGAGGAGATAGTAGCTTGAACCTAAAGATTTACAGTAATGGTAAGCTATGGAAGGCAGGGTTAGCTCCAGTTTTTCCGCAATGTCAATGAGTGATTTTCCGTACGTCACCATTTCTTTCTGGGCTTTCAATTTTCTGACTTTTAACAAGTGCGAGTGGGAATAATTAAATGGTTTTAAAAGTTTTTTTATCTAAAGAATCTTTTAGATTTTTATCTTAAAATTCATCTTGTATATAGCACCCAGATTTCAACTAGTTCAGGTAAAGATGTCCTGATTGCTCTGGCGATCGTAAGGGTAGAAATTTTATCCAGAATCTGCTGAATTTGTCCATGTGTCATAATGTAAAAGTCATAGAACTAAGTAATTGAAGAACACTTACATCTGTAAGTGTACTAAGATGTATCTTTCAGTAAGAATAATGTAATTTTACACAACAGGGAATGTTCTGCTTGCTCAAAAACATTTAAGTTACTGCTAATGACCTCACACCCTAAATATATGTATTACAGTGTAGAATATTTACACCTTGATTTGTGGACTTTTTGACCAGGAAGGTGGATATTTGAAATTCTTGTAGGAATGAAGGGAAAAACAGTATCCAGTGATTTTGACAGCCTTAAAAGTCATCATAATGGGGCTGGGGATATAGCTCAGTGGCACAGCACCTGCCTGGCAAGCACAAGGTCCTGAGTTTGATTCCCGGTATCAGGAAAAAAAAAGCCATCATACTGTACCTCTTTGTATAAGTTAGATTGTACAATTCTGTCAATATCAAAAATGACATTAAAATCTTTCTAACATAGTAACATTTATTTCTATAATTGAATTCATGGTAGCTTGCAAAAAATATTGCCAAAATATTTCATTTATTTAATTTGTGCTATTTGTCCATACCCAAACTGAATCACATACCAGGTGACATAAAGGGAGAAAATGTAAGGTTGTTCAACCTTTAAATGCAAATGATTATTTAACCAAACAGAACAAGGAATCCAAAAGGAGAAAGAGCAGCTAAGCCAAGTCTAACCTTTCTTTGGAGTGTGTGGGGATAAAGTTTTGAATTTTTTTAAAAGAGAAAAGAACAGAAAACAAAGTATCTAACAAGCAGAAAAACTGAGGAACTACACAATATTCTAGTTTAAGGGGTTCATTTGATATTCTTTGAAATGTTGTGAATTCTCAGAACATTAGCACATTTCATATGTATAATGATTAAGGTGCCCTGATACCTGTAACCTTGTTTATTTAATTATGTGTGTGTTTGTGTGTTTGCTTGTTTGTTTAATTTAGTTTTGGTGCCGTGGTTAGAACCTGGGTCCTCCCTCATTCTAAGAAATAGCTCAGGCCTGAGGATTTAGCTCAGTGGCAGAAGTGCCTGCCTGGCAAGCATGAGGTCATCAGTTTGATCCCCAGTATCAAAAACAAACAAATAGAAAAAAAAAGATTCTACCATTTATCTATCTACAACCATGACCGCCCATACCCTAATCTCACATCAAGTTTGCCTCACACTCCAGCATCAAATTAGAAAGTTAACTAGAAAGTTAAGGAATAATTAAAAATCTGTTCTGACCCTCTTTGTACTTCTAGTTTATTCTGGGTAAACTTCTAGCATCACAGGTGGTGCATTTGTTTCTTGAATTTTTGTGTTGACAATGCATTCAATCAAATATTTCAGATCCTTCAGAAAAAGTTTACAACCCAAACTCAGAAGAGTTACTAGACTCCAACGATCATTCCCTGAATAGAAATGAGATTTCTTCAGAGTTTTTCGATACCTCACATGTGAAGAGCCTCTGTGGAGTTGAGGAATTAAGGTAAATTAAATCTGCAGTTTATACATAATGATAGTACATCGTAAAGTTTGAACAAGTCCCAGTTAGTTATTTTACTATATAAAGAATAATTGCCCTGTGTGTGTAATTTAAGTGACTACTCTTTGTAAAATGTTTGGGGTTTTTGTAGACCTAACACCAGAATTTAGTAAACAGCTGATAGAGTTGTTATTTTAATATGAAGAAATAGCTCTCTGCTGAACAATATATGTCATGAAAATGAAAACACACCTAGAATTTAATAATCTTTCTATATTTTTATGTCAAAAAATTGTGTTACTTGAATTAATTATTGCAATAAATTTCAATATTTTGCAATAATAAAATCTTACCCAATGTAAAGTTTTTAGAAAAAAATATTGTTTTTTTCTTAAAATGAAACTTACATTATTAACAATATTTTAATAAGTATTGTTTCATTATTTTCTCATGTAAAATAATGACAGGGTAGTGATCAGTTTATAAGGAATGCAGGTTACACTAATAAGTGCTTAAGAAAAGGACTACATCATGTTTTTCTATTATTGACATATCAGATGTTTGAAGAAGGAAGATGTGTCTTTTTAGAGAGACAAAGATAACTATAAAATATAAGCCCTTTGAATTATAAGTTCCTTTGACACATTTCAAGCCTGATATTGCAATAAAAGGGAATCGAGAGTGTTACTTTGTCTTTCTGAAGGAGGAAATCATTTAGCCATGGTTCTTGGACTTTTGAATTTCTAATACCATATACAGTTTTTTTTTAATGGACAGCTGCTTTTCTAGAAAAGTATAAAGCAGGATTAAGACAATTACTGTAGGTGTGCTAAAACTCCAAGTTTTCTGTTCTCTTGGAACAGAAACTTGCATGTGAGGTGCTATACTTAAGTTTCAATGACCCACGTCAATTACACAGTAAAACGAGACCCCATGATGAAACCCCCAAGAATGCAAGTAAAACTCAAATTTCTTTAGCATTGTCTAAATAAAACTGAATGTGTTTTTAAAAGAGGATCAATGAGATTAGTATTTTTTTCTTAAAAAGTTATTAAAAGCAAACTAGACCTAGATGTACTTCCATCATCATGTCATACAAGAAAGGGTATTAAATGCTAAAAAAGTAAGGAGAACATGCTGATGGAATAAAATGTAATGTGCTAACAAAAAGTCACTGCCTTTTCCTTCTCTTTTTTTCTTGGATGTGTGAAAATCGTCACAGTTATATGTGCACTAGTCCACAGGCCAGAGTGTATTAACAGCTGAGTTAGTCTGTTTTGGACTCAAAAAAATAATCCTAATCAAGTTATATTCATGTCAGGGTGAAGGATTTCAAGTTTAGTTGCATTCATGGGCTGAAAATTTGGACAACTTTGCAATCTGAATGGTGCAGGCACTTCCCTGTTGCCCCACACCACCTGGGCTCCTAGACCTCAGACACCTGTGTGCTAGAGCATCTGCCTGTTCTGTCCTCCATAAAATGCAACATAATAAAATAACAAATAATTGCTGTCATTCATTTTAGTTTTGACATGCCTCGGTTGGCTATCCTCATAGTCCTAATTTACTGTATACAAAAGAGATGATTTACCTGGCAGTCTATTCATTGAGATTCTATTAAATAGCCAATGCATGATGAATGTCCTTAATGATAACCTTGAGGCTCTACAAGTTGCTGAACTGCCTTCTGAGTCATCAGGGAAAGGAATAACCAGAGATCACAAAAATCTTCTCTCCTTTCATTCATTATGGCCTTATTCCTTGGGAGAAGGAGAATGTTGAGAAATTCTCATTAACAGGAAACTTGGTACACAGGGCACACTGGAAATTATGGACCCAGTCTGATACAGCCCCCTCACATCTGCCTGCTTCCAATGACTTCAGCATATGTAGTATTGATCAGAAGATAAATGAAAGCTGAAACTTGGTTCTGTATATTGTGTATTGATCTTTCAATGTATTTCCAGCTCTTCTGGAAAAGATACCAAAATGCAGTCTTCGCTGTCACTTTCTGAGAGCAGTACAGATGAGGAGACAGAAGATTTTCTTGACAAGCAACTTGTCACCACACCATCATGATCAAAGAGTATTTAGAGATCTCTTGTTCATTACTTTTCCATTTTGTACTCAAAGTAAAGCAAACGACAGAAAAAAGTTTCTGATTACCTGTCCAGGCAAAGGAGTTTGATTATTAATGTCTCTGATGTTTCAAGACTTACAAACAAATAAAAATTAGTGAAATTATACTTTCAAGGACTTTTCTCTTAAATGGTACATTGCATTTCAAATACAAATATTTCAGATTATTTTAGGAAAATTTTATAAATTCTATAACACCTACTATATAAAAGAATGTGATTATATTTAAAGTAATACTTCATTGTTCAGTCATATTTCAAGAAATTATATCGAGAGGAGTATATATTTGATGACCATGTCAGAGTAGTCACAATCATGAAGTGAGCCTGTAATTTCAGTGTTTTTTTTTCTCATTACGTCTACTAGAATATTTATAGTACTTCTGGAAGCTTCAAAAACTGATTCTAGGGGAAAAAAAGAAGACCAAAATAAATTGGACATAATACCTGCTATGCTCTGTTCTAGGAGTGACAGAAAACCACTCCAAAACATCTTATTTTGAGAAAATCAATGCAATGCTTGCCTCTGTCCCGCTCCCCTGTCCCTCCCTCCCTTCTCCACACACACACACACACACACACACACACACACACACACACACACGCAGACACACATCCTGTTAATTCTGTTTCTCAGAAGAACCTTCATAATGACAGTTGGAAGAATTGTTAGTGATGCTCAAAGGCAGTAATCCAGTGGAAGTGTTTTGCAGGTGTTGATAAGTGGTAGATCCTGGATTTTACTCAAGTTTTTATATAATGTCATAATTCAAGAGTTTAATAAAGGGCAGACATGGGGGATAGTTTTCTGGCTGTCACTTTGTGAACTGTCACTCAGGAGTTTGGCGATTTATCGAAAAAAAATTCTGATAGGTTGGGTATACTGTCACTATGATAAAAAGTCTTTTATCATGACTCAGAGTTCAAACTCTTTTGCCCTCTCTGTGTACTTGAGTAGTAACCCCTTACGTAAGACTGATGTTATTCAGTATAAATTAATCTTTAATAATTTTCCATGGCCTCTTGTAATTTTCTCATAGACCTGATAGGATATAAAGTGATGAAGAGATGTACAGTCATTTCTGTGTTTTTCAATATAAAAATGTCCTTTATTGAAAGTGAACAGTGAATATGGAAAGTAAATAATCAAAAAAGTCAGTCAGGTCATCAGAAAAAGAAAATCTTCCAAACAGAGTGTAACTCCTTAATAATTTTTACTTTACTCATCACTTTCTCTCTTCCAATTCCACAGACATATGCAACAGTGAGTCATTTCTGAGTTTTCATTATTTGTGACAAAACTCCCTGTGTTATCTTATACTGAGGTCGCTGGCTATTTGAATTTCAGTATCTGTAGTTAAAATGGGGATTGCTCATTTATTTATTAGCATAGGACATCTTTTTGACTTGTCTTCTCAGTTTCAAACTTTCTTAGTCCCCCATTGCTCTGAGACATCTTATTCCCTTCTGGTGAGGAAGCAAATTATTCCTTTGGATGTGATGCATAAAACTGATGTTTTTCCCGAAGTTGAAGGAAGTTTTGTCTTATTAGAGAAAGAGTGGACCACTTCTAATCCTTCTCTTTGTTCAGAAACAACTTCATCCTTATACGAACTGGCTCAGAAGATGATTTTTTATGATCCCACTACTTTTTACAGTATAAAGTTTTTGAAATAAATTAATTGCCAGAGAGTTAATTGTCATCGGGACATCTCTGTCCCAAATTTGAGAAAAGGGATGTGACACACAGACTTTATCATTTGACTTCCAAAATGATACTGCAGTTAAGCACAAGGAGGGTCCTCTGTAGCAAAACAGAACCAACTTCTGCCGTTATTTGCTTTCCTCAACTACACATTTAGAAGTGTTCCTTAATTCCATTGCTGTTACTCAAGGAAGGAACGAAAACCTAAGTAAGATTAGAGCCTTTTCCTGAAGCAGCTTCAATGTGTTCTATCATTTTGAAGCTCTAACTTTAAGTCACTATTAAAAACTTGCATCTAGTTATAACCATGGGACTGATAAAATCACACATTTTTCAAAAGAATCTCAACCATACTAGTATACTAAGGTTAGTGCTTATTCCTTTAGCAACTACTGGATAAGTGATCATATGGTTTTACATGCATGTTAGCCTTGGTTGCTCATATCCAGACTTGAATAATTCTGTGAGAGACATGTTAACTTTTCTAACTTTACAACCTTGAGCATTTATATAATAGAAACAAAGCGACATTAAATTTCATATTATGACTTTAATATGTTATTGATATCCATTGAAACTCTTCATATCTACTATACTAAGGTACACACATCATAGGCCATTGGTGTCTGACATCTATAAGATCACATAAGGCTATGCTACAGATGTGATGGGCACAGAAAACATTTCTTGAACAAATGGATGTTTCAAAATGGCTCATGGTACTTAGATATTTTAAATAATGGATTGGGTCAGAAAAAACTAACTTCTCTGTCTTTATAGTTCAAGTTTTGGAAAGATCTTAAGCAATGCTCATCTCAGACATTTTGAGCACATGTTCTTGCTCGCTTTGTAGGTCTCAGTGTATCCTCTCAAAGAGACTTCTCTCATTTCTATTCAAATTAATCTTCTTTAACTGTTTCCTTTATTTTTTCTCATGATACTTTTTTTCCTCCATAAACTGAGTAATGTATTTATGTGCTTTTGAAAATACGTCTTGCAACTAGATTATAAATTTCAACTAAGAATTATGACTATATTGTTTACTATTGTACACAACCCCAGTAGATGCCTAGCTAATAGGGAAGATCATTAGTGAGAGAATGATTGTGTAGGAACCAAATGGTAAATCTATTTAGTCCCTGAAGGGAGAAGGTATAATATAAAGAAATGCAAGATCTATTCCCAGGTTATCAGATACATTGTGAGAAATTAATGAATGCAAAAATCACTTTTGAAAATAGAAAGGACTCTGACATACTTATAATTTTTCTTGAATTTATGCCATCTTTAGTTAAATATATGGGCAAATTAATCATGCATCATTAAATAAATTTAGGGTCAAGTAGGCACAAATGATTCACTAAAATCACTCAGATTCATAGGCAGAGTGTGTTTTTAGGAATTGGACAATTAGATTGAAAAATATATAATGCTAGTATTTATGTTAAAATTAAATATCTAAATTTATTTTTATTAAAATGTTTTTGAAAATATTGTTTCAAGTGCCTATAGTTTTCTTCTATCAAGTTTACATTTTTTAAAATAATAAAATATACCAGCACTATATAAAGACCTTGTGCATCATACTTCCACAGAGAAAAAAATTTTAAACATACTATATACTGCCCCAAACCCGTTTTTATAGGCTATTCTGTTTCATTGTAATTTTCATTCCTGGTTATTTATTACTAGCCACATTTGCATGAAAACAATGTTTATTTCCTCAGAGTTCATCTGTGCCTGTAGTTTATTCCCTACCTAAAGTCATAATTCTTTGTTAGTGACACCCTGACTGTTAGTTGGGTAAATGATTATGACGTTGCTAACGGATGATGACTTTAGCTGGGGAATAACCAGCAGGCAAAGATAAACCCTAAGGAAATAAAGAGCCTCCTTTTTTTAGCGCAAATGTCTTCTGTAGTTAAGGAAAAAGAGAATATTTTTAACCTTCTCCATGAGGTAACAGGTACATTTAAACTGTAAAGAATTAATTGTTAGGATTTCTTTTTCAAATGCAGGTAATACACTGTAATAGTAATAGAAACATAGTTCTGAAAGGCATTTCTACACTTTTACTTTTGTCAGAAAGAAGAGATGTATATTTCTGCCTAGAAAAATTTTTTTTGTAGATACAATTTTTAAAGGATTTCTAAGAGGGTGGAAGAAATGAACTTTTTTCTATATTATAATTTATTAAGCTTTATATATTTAACGTAACTGTGAAAGAAATGTTTAAAAGTATTTTTTATATTTTTTCACATTTTCCATGCAGTTGTCACGTTTAAAAAAATAACATTTGTTGTTCATTTAAATGTACACAGTGTCACTAAGTAGCTCTATACTTAAAAAATGAGAACTGAAAGCACAGTCAAGCAATGAATAGGTGCACATTTTATTGTTTTTGTAATACTCATCACATTTACTTTCTCCTCTGACCTCCTGCCCCAGAGCCCAACAAAAGTATCTTGTACATTAAGCTACTAAATCAATTAAGATTTGGTTTAAGATTTTAAGAAAAACCAACTAACAGTATAATAAAATAGAAGTTTATTTCTTTTGTATGGAAATTAAGCATGGCAGTAGCCAGTCAGGAGCCTATATTTTACTATGTTGTTTCATTCCCAAAATCACCTTGTCATGTAAAATGGTGACAGATTTCTAGTCATCGCAATCTGAGTTCTGGATTCAGAAAGGGAGAAATGAGACTAACAAATAAGACAGCTCCTAACTGACATAACTTTCTTTAAACTGTGGTACTTCTGTTTGGAATCCCACCCAAACACTTCTGCTTGTATCTTATTGGCCATAATCTAGTCATATTTTGATACTAGGGGATTGAAAATGTGATTGATTAAAATCGGAATTACATCTTGAAGAAATATTCAGAGAAGGGGATACTGAAAACAACTGACATCTGTTCCATACGTTCTAATGCTATCTTCAGTATTGATTGGAAACTGTTTTCATGATACACTAATTTTACAGTCATTGTGATTCGAAATATGTGGTATTAGCCAATCTTTTGAGGTTTAAATAAGTCAGATTTAAATGTACTAGTACACTTAAAAAATCATTCAGTTTCATATATGACCCATACCTTTGCTTCAATCTTTTTATGCCTTTACAATGATCTTTATAGTACACAGAGAGATCATCATTATTCATATTTAAGTTTTACATTAGGACTTCCTGAAACACATTCCACATCTCTTTAAAGTTTAGACTTTGGACTGATGCCCAAATACAGTCTGCTTTGGGAAAACTTTCAATGCACTGTGTTAAAAATACTATGGTACAAAAAATACGTTTCAAGGGTTGGGGATCTAGCTCAGTGGCCTAAGCACCTGCCTGGCAAGCGCAAGGTCATGAGTTCAATCCCCGGTGCTGCAAAAAAAAAAAAAAAAAAAAAAAAAAATCCTTCCAAAAAATATGTTTCAAAGAACATTCCAAAAAAAAAAAAGAACATTCCAGTATTAGAGTAATTTGGAATCTGTGATATTGGAAATCATCACAAAAGTACACAGAGAACAAATATAAAATAATATGTTAAAGAGTTGTTGGATATTAGTATAGTAGAGCCAAAGACTACAGGTGGTCTTAGAGATAAAACTTCACTATCACTTTTGAAAAATGATGCAAATAATTTACATTACATTTAAAAAATGAGATAACAGGGATTGACATTCTAAACAGATATGGATCACCTTGACCATACCTATCACCTACAGGAAGAGTCACTAATCTTTAAGAATGCTCACTTGATATGTAACTCACTTCCCTATTTCATCCCTGATTTGGTCAATTTTACATGAACAATTAATCTTACTGGTTGACCACAGTTCTGTCCCACCTCATGCCTGTCTGCCTTGCGAGTTCCCAGGTTTTCCCCCATCTTGGACCCACCTCACCTCATGGTTTTACCCTATAAAAGTCCCTAGAAACTGAGTTCTGGGGTGACTTAGGATTATTTGATTTCAGGGAGGAGCTTGAAGGGCAACTGAGTTGTTTAAAAAAATGTATACATAGCTATAAAATTCAAGAAAATGCTTGTAAAACTGAGGAAAGACTGCTAACCCCTAAATTTGAGATCCATGGCTAGAGTCCCAGAATATTTCTAGGCCTCATTCTCATACAAGTATTCTGAGATTCACATTGCTCCAGAATCCTTGAGCAGTGACTGGATTCCTATTGTTTTGCTGCAATACCAGACTCCAGAGAATTGTGAACAGAAGTATGTACTTTTCAATTCAAGGAGACTCATCCAAGTATCAACCACCTTAGGCAAGTATCTACATTGCTAGATGATTTCTAGTTAGACTTTTTTCTTGAAGTATGAAAATCTACATGAGATATTGAGAGTGAAGGTGATTTGTTATGTGATGAATAGTACGGAAATATAAGAAGTAGAAAACCTGAAGGTGGGGGTGTCCTAGCAAGCTGGCACTTGAAAGGGTAAATGAGAGTGATATAGGGGAATGAAACTCCCAACCTACTAGATGTTCGGCAAGTTCATGTTCTCGAAAATTGAAGAATAAATTTTAGGAACAACGGAGGTTACGAGCAGGATATATTCATTGAGAGAGAGAGGCAGAAGGGGTCCTGAGTGGGTTGCCAAAAATTTTGGCTTTTTGAGAGACTTTTATAGAGTGCAACCACGAGGTTATGTGGGCCCAAGAAGGGGAAAACCTAGGCACTCACAAGGCAAATCGGCATGAAGTGGGACAGAACTATGGTCAACCAGTAAGATTAATTGTTCAGGTAAAATTGACCAAATCAGGGACTAATAGGGAAGCAAGTCATGTAGCAAGCAGGCATTCTTAAGGATCAGTGACTCTTCCTACAGTGGATTGGGATGGTCAAGGTGATCCATACCTATTTAGAATGTTAATCCCTGATGTTTCTACTTAGGGTGTGGTTGTATTTGTTTTGCCTTGTTTTGAGATCTGACTTACAGTGGGAGGTGTCTGTCTCCTTTGAGGTCACAAGACATCTGGGCCTCTGTGTCCACTTTCTTGAGGGCCTGGCCCTGTCTGACTGCTTATAATATTTCTAACTAACTCAGCTGCCTGTAACAAGAGGATAGAGAGCAATGTAGCTTGGTCTACATGGTTCAAGACCAGCCTAGGCTAGACGATATATATGAAGACCTGTTTCCAAAACACACCAAAACAAACAAGAAAAACAAAACAAAACAAAACAAAACACTATAGAAAAGTTAGTTTCATGTAGGAATTAAGGAATACTGGGACCTGAAGGAGCTCTAATTTGAGATGGCATGCCTATTCCTGGGTACTTTTCTTGGCTTGCTGGTTTCATTATTTTTTTTTCCCCTTTC
Source organism: Cuniculus paca (assembly GCA_004365215.1). NCBI lineage: Eukaryota > Metazoa > Chordata > Mammalia > Rodentia > Cuniculidae > Cuniculus > Cuniculus paca. The sequence continues at coordinate 2,699 of RJWT010020851.1, read as the reverse complement.
TCTCTACTGACTGGCTTCTTCTGATGACTCCTATTTTCTTTTCAAGCCAGATAATTTAATTTACTTGAGTTTATTCAATTCTTTCACTCTACAGCTCTCCTTTCAGCTCTACTCAGACATCTCTTTTAGTCTCCCAAATTGGTTTTTCAATTCTAAATCAAAAGGGTGAAGTTAGATTGATCTACTTCATGTTTTAACAGCAAGCAACATGGTAGCCTAAGGAAGGCCCATAGCTGGATGAGACCTAAATAATGTTTGTCGGAGCACAGGAGAGGGAGAGGAAGCAGGACAGGGAAAGAGAAGGGGGAAGAGGGGGAGGGGGAGCAGAGCAGGAAACAACAATTTGTTACAAAGCCTGGTCACTGCATTTCAGCAGGCCTGGAGATAATGCTTAAGGCCATTTTAAGAAAGGAAAGTGGATCTGGTTACTGTAGGCTTCTCTGAAGGACTCTTAGAAAATGTACTCAGCATCAAAGGAGAAGGTTTGTAGGGTAGAGTGCAGAGCATTCTCACAGGTGTAAGGAGGAAGAGTAGAGGAAAAAGGCACTAAATGTTGGTGGTGAGTCAGGCTCACACTCTGTGGTAACAATGCACATAGTCCCCTTATTTCAAAACAGCATCGAACCAAGAAGATATTGTTAACATGTCCCCTCAAATTCATTCTCAGGTAGAATTCTTGTTAATTTCACTGTATTCTCAAAAAGCCATTGCTGGATTTCGGTAACTTGTAGCTTCACTTCAATTTTATTTTCTAAATCCTCATCATAGACACATATTCATTTCTGTGACTGATCTTGACAAACTATGAAGTGAAATTTCACACCAAAATCCTCTCTGGAAGGAGGATTCTATGGAGGTCCCAAGAAGTCTTTCAAAATTTGCATTACAAATGTAGCAGGTGCTTTCCCACAGCTTACATGACATCCAGAGCCAAATGACTGTGGTGCAAGCACAAGCCTATCTCACACAGATTCCCTTTTATTGGTTCTTGAAGTACCCCATTTTCTTTATGGAGGAGAAACTAAACCCCAAGCAAATGCTTGTAATTAAAATAAGAGTGATAGCAAAACTTTTTCAAGGATATGTCTTCTCCTACTGCTATCAGATAAATGTCAAGGTGAAATTGAGTCATTTATCTGCAAATAAACATTACATTGGGGGGTAAATGTTTTATTTTCCAAGCTTGAAACAATTAGCATCACTCCTCTAAAGATTTTAGGTTTATTATAACATCATTAAAAACACATTTAGTTGGTGTTAGTGAAACACAGTTCATTGCACTGTTATGTAAAAGAAAATTTTGACATAGACCTAGTAAATAAGCTATCTCAATTTAATTTTCAATATTTCCAAAAATATATCCTATCTTTTCATGAGTCAAAGTATACTATACAATAAGACTTCTTTGAATAAGTGAAATTTTATTTCCTTGTTCTATTAACAAGGATAACAGGCGACCATGATACTGACAAATTTTTCAGCATAGAAATAAAAATGCCTTGATTTTTAAAATTAGATTTAGAGTGGTTATTCTACCTTACTCAGTGACACTTGTCAACATAAATGCTATCTTAGGAGACAAAAGTGTTTTTGCTATTTTTGTTTATGAAATCTTAACTGCACAAATTTTAACTCCTGATTAAACATCATTTCCAGGAAAGGCTATTTTTTAGAATACCCATACATATTTGAGACAATTCATTTATAGAGGAGGCAGAATTCCTGCATACTGTTCAATCAAAAAGGTCTTTCTTAGAGGGCATCATATACCCCATTTTAAAGGAACTATTTTGAGTCCCTTACTTTTTTATCTGCTCCACTTACAATTTTTCTCCTTTCGTTTTTTTTTTTTTATAAAAAAGGAAAATCCCATAACAAAATATTAAGAAAATAACACTGGGTATCATTATCTTCAAAGTAGTTACTCAGAATACAAGACTTAGGCAAAAAGATTCTCTTACAAAGAAGAGATGTCGACACATTTGTGTTTTCTCACCTGCTGAGTTCTCTTTGACCCATTTCAATCAGTTCTTACCATTTGAGCATAATGTTCCTGTCAATAGCGACTTCCATATTACTCAGAGATCATCTTAGCCTTTCAAGGTCATCTGATGTGATTGACCATTCTGTTGTTCTTGAAATCACACTTCACTGCACATATCTTTGGGGACAACAAACACCCCTCATTTCCTTTTCACCTCACTTGATTGCTTCTTCAGCGTTTTGTCTGAAATTCTTTCCTTTTTCCCAAGCCCTAAATGCTGATACACTCATGGCATAGGTTTTGCTCTTGTGTATCTCCACTTACCCTATGTGACTATCCAAATCCAAATGCCTATTTGAACCTTCGACATCACGGCTTAACTCCAGATCAATGGGCTGACACGCCTGAAAGTGAACTGTGGATTTACATTCTCACACTGGCTCCTCCTTAAGTTCTCAATTAATAAATAGCAATGCCATTCATCTAATTACTTATATCAAAACTCTGTGAGATTCAAATTCTTCTCTGTGAAGTCCCATATACATTTTTAGTGAGTCTTACTGACTCTGTTTTAAAATATAACCTGAAAATTTGCTCCACCACTCCCATTTCACCTATGTGATTCCTTAGACGCCTGAACCAATGTCTTTACTCCACAAAACATCCAGAGTTATCATTCAGAAAAGATTAGGTTACCCTTCTCCCTAGGATAAAC
>RJWT010020850.1:0-17816 GCA_004365215.1 Cuniculus paca | reverse complement strand
GATGGGTTTTCCTTTATAGGTGATCTGTTTCTTTTCTTGAACAGCTTTTAATATTCTGTTCTTGAGTTGAATTTCTGGGATCTTGATTATTATATGTCTGGGGGTAGATTTGTTTTGGTTATGGCTAGCTGGAGTTCTATATGCCTCACTTATCTGAATAGCACGTCTTTCTCCCATGCTTGGGAAGTTTTCTGCCAGTACCTCTGTAAATAGAGTTTTTATGTCTTTTGTGTTGACCCCTGCTTCTTCATTGATACCTATAACTTGTAAATTATTTCTCTTTGCATCATCTTGCAGTCTTTGAATTGTTATTTCCTGGTTCCTCATTATTTTCAAGAGGTCTTTCCTTTCCCGATCACAAGCTGCACACCTGTCTTCAAGGTCTGAAAGTCTATTTTCAGTTTCTTTCAAGAGCTTTTGCCAGCTTTCAATGGAGATTTTAATTTCCTGGATATCTCTTTGAATCTGTTTCATGCATTCAAAATCTCTCTTATATTGTTCATTCATGGTTTCCCTCATTTTCCTTTGCTCCTTTTTTTAAATCTATGTCTTCTTTAGAGAAGCATAGCAATTCTTTAATTATGTTTTTCATTTCTTCTTTTACCTGAGATAGTATTTTTGTTCTAATTTCTTTTATAGCCTCATGGAGTTGTCTCTTTACTTCAGTTGCCATCATTGCAGAAACTTCAGGTGTGCGACTCTTGATCCCTTCCACATTTTCATCTCCTGAACTTGCTCTGCTTGGGTTGGAGTCTAGGGACTGCCTTTTGTTTCTTCGTCCTGACATTTTCCTGGGTTCTTCCAAACAAGCATGTAGTGGGGTTTTGGGAAGCTCCCACATTGGTTACAATTTCTCTGGAGCGTGACTGTTTGGTTTTCCTGGCTGGTGCTGGCTAGAGGTATCCAATGGTGGCTATTGGGTGCTCTCGTGCAGGGCCTGCTTCTGTTCATGGAAGCATCCAGGGGGCTGATGGAATGCATGCAGAGCAGGTCCTGACTCTGCCTTCCCTGAGCTGGTTACCGGAGAGCAGCCTCTGGCTTTGTTGGAATGCGCTCTGGGCAGAGCCTGTCTCTGCCTTCCCTCTGAGCTGGTTACCCTGTCCCTTTTAATTAGAACAAAATTTAAGTTTTCTTAGGAACTGAAATCATACAGCAAATTTATAATTAACTATAAAATGTCAAACAGTGAGCTGTCTCTATTCACTGCTGCATTAACTTTTCCATCAAATTTCTTCAGAAAGTTTTATTCTTAGCTAAGAAGGAATCATCACAGAAACAGGTAATCAGAGGAATATGGTTGCAAAACAAAGTCACGAGCTCTAGATGCTCTAAACCTTGCAGCTGAAGAGCAATGAGGCAAAATAGGCTCAGTCAGGAAGTACCGAGTTCAGCAAATTTCTATGCTTTAAGGTTTGTTAGAAGATAAAATAAGTTCCATGCCAAACATTAAAGTTTCTTCTTATTGTGCTGGTACTTTTTTTTTTTTCTAAATAGGAACTTTTTTTCTAAATAGCAACTCCTGTGTCCTTAGAACATTGTGTCTTTAGTGAAATGTTTGGGTTTATGTTGTTGCTACCACTGTGGAATGGAAGATCTTGAGAACAGGATCCATGACTTGTTCATCTCTGACTCCTCACAGAAAGTAATGTCATAGCTGGGGCAGTACCTGAATATAGAATTAAACTGAACTGCATTCTATTAAAGTAACAAAATCCCATTTTTCAGTTCTAACCACGTCTGTGAAGAACTAGCTCTGGGCATGTGGCTAGCTATTATAATTATAGCAAATTCTGTAATCATCAAAGCTTCACATTCTGGAATAAAATATTATAAATTGAAAAATCAAGGTTTCCTAGGTGGGATATTGGTAGTGAGATTGGGGTGCAGAGGAGAAAATACCAGTGAAAGCAGTTCTGTTCCTGAGGTACACCTGTATAAGTGAGATGATGGCTTATCTAGGGTTAGAAAGAGCCAACTTCATAGAAAATTTACTCTTTAAGACATATAGGAAGTATAGTGGTCAAAGAGGATTGAAAAAATTATTCTAAGTTTAATTTGGAAGAAAAATCATGTAAGAATTCAGCAAAAAACTATGAAAAAGTAATGTATTTGATAGGCAAAAAATTAACACATTGTAAGTATAATTATTAAAAGCTGGTAGTACTGGTGAAGAATAGATCACCTTGTTTATTCATTCACATATCTATAGACATTTGGGTTGTTTCCAGTTTCTGGCTTTACGAATAGGAGCTTCTATGAATATTCTCATACAAGTCTTTCTGTGGATGAAGAATTGAGTAAATACCTAGGAATGGGTTGTAAGCATTATGGTAAGGGGAGGGTTACTGTGTAAAAGATTGTTACACTGTTTTCCAAAGTGGTAGCATAGTTTTGCATTCTCACCTGTGATGAATGGAAGTTTAGTTGCTACACAGTCTCTTTAGTATTTGGTATATTCAGTATTTAAAAAAAACTTCTAGGTGTTCTTGTGGGAGTATGGTGATTCACAATGTAGTTATAATTTACATGTGCTTGATGACTAATAAAGTTGAGCATATTTTCATGTGCTTATTGGTCATTGAATATCTTTATTTTTTATTTTTTTAAAAGACAGTATGGTTTCTCTCTTTTTTATTTGAAGAGAGTAAAACAAATACAAAATAAAACAGAATATTCAATCAAAACAAAACAAAGAATGTGATACAAGACTTCAAAACAAAATAAAAATAAACCAACAATGATTGCCATGTTGCCCCTTGCTATCTTTAAAAGAACTTCCCGTACCATCAGGCATGTTAAAATCAAACACAACAGAACAGAATAAAGCCAATCAAAACAAAACAATGAAAGCAATACAGGACTTCAAAACAAGGCAGTTGAAATACCACAGTGGCTACCATAATGCATCTTCTTATCTTCAAAGTAGCTGTTTATGTCACCTGACATAATAAAAACAAACAAAACAAAATAGAATAGTCCATCAAAACAAAACAATGAACATAATACAAGACTTCAAAACAAATTGAAAGGAAATCAATAATGGCTACCATTGAATATCTTTTATTATGAAATTTTCAAATCTTTTGCCCAAGTTTTACTGAGGTTGTTTGTCTACTTGCAATTCAGTTTAAGAATTCTTCATATATTCTGATTTAAGTGCTCTGTCAGATACATGCATCAGAATTTGTTTCCTTCTAATCTGTGATTTGCCACTGTTTTCTTAATGGTGTTTTTAGAAATGCAGAAATTTGTGATTTCTTCTTTGATCTATGAGCTAATATTAAGAACTGTTTGTTTAATTTCCAAATATTTGAGAACTGCATTGTATATTTCTATATTGATTTCTGATTTATCTTGCCAACAGAGAACATACTTTGAATGTTTTCAATCCTTTTAAATTTGAGACTTATCTAAGACCCAGCATGTCTCTTTCTATTTCAGTGAATGTTCTGCATGCTCTTGGAATAAATGTTTATTCTTTCTGGAGAAAGAGAATCTATGTATAACTGAAATATATGTATAATTGAAAAAAATATAATTGAAATGTATATGGTTGAATTATATATAATTGAAATACATATTTCAATATTTCAGTACATTTCAATATATTTCAACATTCACTGAAATAGAAAGAGACATAGGTTAAGTTACTTGGTTTTGTGTGTGTGTGTGTGTGTTTTGAGTGTTAAACATCAGATTTATTTGGAAAACACACACACACACACACACACACACACACACACACAAGAAAAAAACCCCACAACCCAAAGGATGGGATTTTACATCTCAAGACATCTTCCAGGTGGTAAGTCTGCAGATTACAAATCATTTTCATAGGAGATATTTTTGCACAAATTTCACATGTATCCAGGAATGGGACATGAACCAATCCCTGTTTCTTTATAGTGGAGGCAAGGAAGGGGAGTGGGACGAGATAGCCTTTTTCGGATGCAGCTATTCGGAAGAGCAGAAATGAAGAGGGTAAAGTCTACCTTTTCATTACTGGTTGTATTTTTTAAGTAATATACATCTGTACTGCTTCTTTTTTACATACTTGCTTTATTAACTACTGAAAGAAAACTGTTAAAACTTCCAATAGTATTATGAATTTGTGTGTTTTTTCTCTTTCAGCATTGTCAGCCTTTTATTAGGGTAGTTTGATTCTCTGTTATAGGTGCACACACATTCAGGGTTGTTACAAGTTTTTGAGGAATTTATTCCTTTATCACCATAAAACCTACCTCCTATTCCTTGTTCTGAAGCCTATTTTGATATTAATATAGCCACTCTAGTTTTCTTACAACTGGTGCTTGCATTGTTTATCTTATTTCATCCTTTTACTTTAAACTTGTCTGTGTATTTCTTATAACCCATTCTGATAATCTGTGCCTTTTAATTAGAGTGTTCAGACTATTTATGTTTGATATGACTATAAATATAGTTGATGTTAAAATTACTGTTGCATGCTTTTTATTTGTCCCATTTGTTCTTTATTTTTTTTCCTATTCAGTTTAATATTTTAAAATATTTCAGTTTATCTTGACTATTACTTATTAGCTATAATTACATTTTTTAAAGAAATTATCTTTGAGTTTTGAGTTTACATCTTTTGTTTTTTAATTTACTAGGGTTACAAGCCTTGTTGTCCTTTCCCTAGAGACATAGGAGTGTGTTCCACAGGAGCCAGTGGGTTCATGATTTTTCACTGTACTGGGAGATGTTACTCCTGTCCCTCCACCCTTAGCTTTCTCAGCAGCACCCAGTCGAAGTCTGCAGGGAAAAACTGCACACAGGCATGAGCTGCCCTTTGTCTGCAACTCCTAGGGCCTCTATGATGTCACACTAACCCACACAAGGCCTTTAGTAATCTGTTAAGAATTTAAACTGAAGATTCAAGGAAGATGACAGAAGAGTAAATAGCAACAAATCAACCTCTCTGAGTTTCAGAATCCAATTGACCTCTCTGAATTTCAGAATTTCCACTGGAAAATAACAGCTTGGAGAAGAAAAAGGGAGAGTTGGATCTCCAGGACCCAGGAAAAATCTGAAAAAAAATTGGAGCCCACAGAGAAAGTGAGGAGACAGACCACAACGCAGTAAAAGGAGGTGGCAAGCTGCGTTTTCTCCTTGGTCGTGGCTCACAGCATGAGAAAGGAGGACGGTCTCTACAGAGACATAGTGAGGGTGGTCGACTCTAGAAGTCTCCAGGGAGAAACACAGCAGTGGAATGGAGTAGTGAATGCTGTGCACTACAACAGCTGGTGAGTGACTCCAGCCCAAGCATCTGTGTGTCCCCTGGAGAGGATGCTTGGTCAGATGTCATTTAGGGAGGAGCCAACTGAACCCAGAATTTAGAGCAGTGATGGGCTGACTTCATCTCAGGGCTTTAAGTGTTGAAATTCCATAGTGACTGGGTGAAGGATGACTGCAGGAGATGTCCAGGGTCAGGGAGCCAGGGTCAGGGAGCCAATGTCAAGCCATCAAGAGAATGTTATAGGCTGAACAAATCAGACCCCGACCCCACAACCAGAGGCCTAAAAGTCTGTGAAGGTGAAAGTACCAGATCATCACCCTGCCCTATTCTCACTGCAGGCTCGCTGGAATTGTCCAGCGTGTAACTGGTCTCTCTCTCTGCCTCCTTTGCCTACCAGTGACAGAAGAGCCATACCCTGAATTGGACACTACTACAAAACTGTAGACCCTAGAAGATAACTACAGGCTTGAGATCACAGAGAAATCTCTTTTCTTTTGTTGTGGTTTTTTTGTGTGTGATTTTTTTTTAATGTGTGTGAACATTGTTTTTAGCTTTTTGGTTTTGTCCTTGTTTTCATTTTTTTCCTTTTTTTCTTGTCTTCCAGTCTTCTTCGTCAGTTTCCCAAAACTTGGGTAACCTTTTTTCTCCTTTATAATTACTACTAATTTCTTTCTATTATTTTATTTGTCATTTTTTTCCTCCTATCCCCTTTAAATTTTCTCCCCTTAGGGTAAAATTGCTGTATTGAATGGATATTTACTATATACAGTTTTATTATTTGTTTTACATTTCATGATATAACTATGAATCTTGTACCTGTGGTTAAGGGTGACAAATTAAAAGTTATCACAGTTTGTCATTGTCTAGACTGTGCTTGATGCTATTGTTATTATTGATTGTACCACTTTAACCAAGGTGACATAGTTGTGATCAGTTGTTCTTCCTTGTATGCCAACACTGAGATTGTTTGGGATTTATAAACAATATCATAGTCCAGTACCAAAGAACTGAGTGCTAGTCCAAACAGGCAGTAACTTCTCATCCCTAATAAATTGAAGACGCAATTTCTTGGGACAGACTGAAAAGTTAAAAGCCAGTCACGCCTAGCAGACTTTTCTGAAAAACAGTCATTTCCTAAAGAGGTTGTTGAACTGATAATAAGGATACTACCATAAACAATCTACAAGCACCAATGCAGAAAACAAATTTTTAAAAACAGAGAATGAGAAAACATGGAAGCAAGATGCAACCTTTAATCCCCAGCTCACCCAAGGCACAGTCAGGGGGCACTAAGATAGAAGAAATTTTAAAAACTCTCAGATGAATTTTATGAAATTGCAGCACAGAAGAAACAAAATAGATGAATAAATCTCTTGACAAAAACAAAACAGATAATTTACGGAGATGATGATGATAATGAAGGAAATGATTAGTAATTATAGAGTAGATATGATAAAAAAATATAGAGAGAGAGGATCTTAGGAATGATATGGAAACCATGAATCCCTGACATAGAAAATAACTGGATTCCATAATACAGACTGAAAGAGAAATCCAGCAGATTAAAAATTTTACTGAAATTATATGCACAGAGTAAACTAGTGTGAAGATAGAATATCAGATCTGGAAGACACAATTGTAGTTGGTGATCATCATATGAAAGCCCTCTCAGAAGAGCAAGGGACCATGAAAAAATCGATCCAATAGCTACTGGATGATGCAAAGAAGACTAATATAAGGTTAATTAGAATAAATGATAAATCAGAATTTAGTACAAGGGGAATAAAAAGTTTGTTCATAGAAGTAACTGCAGAAAACTTTCCAATCATGGAAAAATTAGTAGAGGTACAGATAAATGATACATATTGAAATATAAACAGTCATGATCAGAAAAACTACACTAAAACTTATAATACTCAAGATTCCAGAAATTCAACATGATAACTGAACATTAAAAACTGTTAAAGAAAAGAAACAAATACCTATAAATGAAAAATCATCAGACTCACAGCAGACTTCTCAGCACAAATCCTTAAGTCAAGAAAAAGACAATGAGGACAACAATTCCATCAATCTGCCAGGCAAGCAATAAAAAGGGAGGAAAAAAGGGAACCAACAACAGAAAAATAATATGACAAAGATAAATCAAAACATATCAATAATAACCATCAATTTAAGTGGTCTCAACTCATCAATCAAAAGAAACATTGGAAGAATGGATCAAGAAACAAGATCCAACAATATGCTGCATATGGGAAATACATTTAACTTGAATAGAAATTCATAGACTGAAAATCAAAGGCTGCTCTATGTGACAGGAATCTGGAAAAAATCAGGGGTAGCAGTTCTGTTTGCAGACAAAGTGGATTTAAAGCCAAGACTGATCCAAAGAGACAAAGATGGTCACTGCATACTTATAACAGAACTACCCAAGAGGAAATGATAACAATGATAACTATATATGCACAAAATGCCAGCACACCCAACTATATAAAACAAACACTAATGAATATAAAAAATCAATTCTGCACCACTACAATTATAAAACAGGTCCTCAAACTCCACCATCACAAATAGATTAACTAGACAAAAATATCAACAAAGAGAAAGAAATTGTTATTATTTGCAGATGACATGATACTCTGCATAGAAGACTCGCAAAATTCCACCAAAAGACTTAAAGATTTAGCAACCAAATTCAGTAGCACAGCAGGATATCAAGTCAACACTCAGAAATCAATAGCATTTCTGAACATTCCAAATCAATAGTATCCCTGTAGCATTCCAAATAACAAATTCACTGAGAGAGAAAGTATGGAAAAATATCTTCCACCATAGCATCAAGAAAAATGAAATAAGAAATAATCCAATGAAGGAAGTAAGAGACCTTTACATTGAAAAGTACAGTACCCTGAAAAAGGAGATTGAAGAGGTTATTAGAAAATGGACCTACATAGTAAAAAAATTCCATACTTCCAAATTCATTATACAGATTTAATGCAATCCTGATCAGCATACCTCACAGAACTAGAAAAAAAAAACCTAAAATTCTTTTGGAATCAGAACATACCTAAAGTAGCAAAAGTTAATTCTGGTCAACAAAGGCAAGGAAAGGGGCAATAAAATCTCTAACTTGAAATTATGCTACACAACTGCCATGATAAAAACAGCATGGTACTGGAAAAAAAAAAACAAAACAAGCAAAACCAGACACAAGGATCAATGGAACAGATTAGAAGATGCAGAAACAACTCCAAACATACTTGTATACCTTATCAATGACACAGGGTTCAAACACCTTCCCTGGAAGAAAGATAGCCTGTTTAAAAAATGGTCCTAGAAAAACTGGCTTTCTGCATGCCAAAGATTAAAACTAGACCCATATATCTCACTGTGCACTAAACTAAAGTCAAAATGGATCAAAGATCTAAATATTAAAGCAAAAACACTAGCCAGGGATCTAGCTCAGTGGCTTAAGCACCTGCCTGGCAAGTGCGAGGTCATGAGTTCAACCCCCAGTGCCACAAAAAACAAACAAACAAACAAACAAAAAACCAGAAACACTATATCTGCTGGAAGATAAAATAGGTAGAACTCTTGAAGATATGGTTATAGACAAAGACTTTATGGACAAAGCCCTGATTGCACAGGAAATATTACAAAAAAAATCAACAACTGGGATCTTATCATCTTTAAAAGCAAAAAAGCATAGAAAAAAAGAACCATGAATAGAGTGACTAGATACCCCACAGAATAGGGAAATTTTTTTAAACCAGATATTCCTCAAAGAACTAATATCTAGAATATACAAAGAATTAAAATAATCATCCCCACCAAATTTAAAGACCTAATCCAAAAATGGGCATTGAGATGAATACACACTTCTTAGATGAAAAAGTACAAACATCAAATAAACATATGAAAAAATACGCAACACCGCTGGTCATTTGAGAAATGCGAATTAGAACTGAAATTTCCATCTTATTCCAGAAAGAATGGCTATCAAGAAATCAACCTATAACAAATGCTACTGAGGCTCTGAGGAAAAAGGAACCATTCTCCATTGTTAGTGGTACTGTAAATTGATCATCCAACAAGGAAATCATGTAGATTTCTCAAACAACTAATATTAGAGGTTCCATTTGATCTAGTTATTCCCTGAAAGTATTTTCCTGAAAGAGTTAAAAGTTAAAAGTATCATACTATGGGCTGGGGGTTTAGCTCAGCGGACTAAACGCCTGCCTGGCAAGCGTGAGTCGTGAGTTCAATCCCTGGTGCCACAAAAAAAAAAAAGTATCATACTACAGCAATATATATGCACACCCATATTTGTAGCAACACAATTTGTAATAGCCAAATCTTTGAAACAGCCCAGATGTTCAGATGAATGAATAAAGAAAATGTGGTTTTTATATATAATGAAGTACTATACTGCTATAATGAAGGATAAATTTGAGACATTTTTAGGTAAATGGATACACCTTGAAAACAATTTTTTTGTAACTGAAATTGAACTTAGGACCTTGTGCTTGCCAGGAAGGCACTAATTTTGAGCTGAATTCTTCTTGTCAACTCCTATGACAGCCAGTCTCTTCTCTCGGCCTGTACCACAGGTAAGCCAGTGTTCATCCTCCTTGGAGGTTCCTGTCTTTCCTTGGCTTTCAGTCTCCTTGGTTGTCCTTTGAACTCAGTTCTTTAAGGGGTTAAAAAAAAGTTCTAGATCCATTTTCTTTGTTGTCCTGAGGGCAAGATTTATATTTTTCTGTCTACATAATAGGCAAAAACAAAATTCTCGCAATAGAGCTTTACAGTAGGAATTATTACTGAAGAAGTTGAGGACTAAATATGGACTGGTGAGCAACTCAAAGATTGCCAATATTAACAACCTAAGCTGAAGGGAGAAAGAGGGATGCACTGTTACATGCACCAGCCAGGCCAATCACACAGGACGCAGACCTCTGGGGCTTGGATGTGGGAGCTGGAGCCATGGAGGAAGCACAGACACTACATGAGGTGATGCTTGAGGCACGGCAGAAGGAAAAATTATTGGTGTAGATTTATTTTGGTCATGAACAGTTGGAGTTCTGAACACCTCACTTATCTGTGTGTCTAATTCTTTTGCCACGCTTGAGAAGTTTTCTGCCATTATTTCTGTGAACAGGTTTTTCTTTTTCTTTTTTTTTTTTGTGCTGACTCCTGCTTTTTCATTAACCCAGATCAATCTTATGCTGTTCTTCTTCATGTCATCTTGCAGCTAGTGGATTATTTTTTCACAGTCCTTTGCTATTTTTAAGAGCTCTTTTCATCATCACTAACTGTGATACTGTCTTCCAAGTCTGATATTCTGTCTTCACTTTCATTCAGTTGATTTTGTAAACTTTCAGTGGAATTTTTAATTTCCTGAGTATCTGAATCTGCTTCATAGATTCCATTTCTTTCCTAGGTGGACTATTCATGGTTTATATAATTTTCCTATGCTCCTCTATTTTTTTTTTAATCTATGTCTACTTTAGGTTTGCTGAGCAAGTCCATCATTATGGTTATCATCTCTTCTTTTTTAACCTGGGAGATTATTTCTTCTCTGATTTTCTCTATAACCTTATGCATTTGTTTTTTAACTTCTGCTGCTATCATTACAGAGAATTCAGGTGACTGGCTTCTGATTTTTTCTATCTCTTTGTTCAAAAGATATCCCAGCTATTCAAGAGGCTGAGACAGGAGGAACACTTGAGTCCAAGGGTTCAAGGTCAGCCTGAGAAAATATCATAGGAAGACCTCTCATCAAACACAAAACAAAACAAAATATTGAAATAAAAATGATTAGCAGAGTCATAATTGGACAAATTTGCTGCCTAATTCAGTTTTAAAAATTAGATGTTTGTGGATGGAACTGGAGATCATTTTGTTGAATGAATTTAATGAAGAGAGAAAGACAAGTACTCAATTTCGCTCATGTAGAATGTGAAAAATGGATCTGGCAGTTGTGAGTAGAATGGTGGTTACTACAGATTGGGCCCAGGAAGGCTGGAAAGGAATGTAAAAATGATCAGTGGATAATAAATTACAGGTAGGAGCGAGAAGTGTTAACGTGCTATTGTGTGGCAGGCTGACGAATCATAACAGTATGCACCGTACACTTCAAAAAGGTAGAAGATAGGACTTTCAACATTTTTGTCATAAACAAATAATAAATTTTTGAGAAGATAAGTCTGTTTAACCTGTTTTAAACATTATGTAACTTGTACATGTATAAAACATTACATGTTACCCCAATAATATGTATAACTTTTATGTTTGTATGTATTGGTTAGCAAAAAAGTAAAATTAAAAAAAAATCATGTTAATTTCACAGAAAACAAAATCTTGTTAACAGTAAGGTGATGAGGAAAAGTGAATATTAATTATTTAAATTATTTGATATTTACTTCAATTTTTTTCTTCATTTGGCTAATTTTTTCACATAATACCAAGAGACACATGTGATTTAAGAGATTATGACAAAAATTTGTAAGATTAAAAGAAAAATGCAAACTACAAATTTGTGCATTCTGCTTGATCACAAATATGTAAATAAATATTTTTTTAGGATCAAAATATTGTTCCTTACTTTCCCACTGTAATAAATAAATAAAATGGTTATAAATGTTCTTTTCATCATGATGTTTAGGGTGCTTTGATGTTTATCACTGGAAAATTTGAGTCTAAAAAATGGTAAGAAATATCTGAATGAGAGAAGAGCAAAAAGAGAACAAACTAGAAAAAGACCAGACATCACTGAAACTCAGGACCCTGAGACAGGCAAGAAATTTGAAGGAGGACCTTGACATTGTTTTGGATTCTATAACTGTTCAGGACTTTCCATTGCTGTCTTATTTTCAGAAGATTAGCATATTAGTCATTGTTAGCATGTCACATAGACCACGTTGGGGGTGGACATCTCTGGACCTACGTACATGGGAGTAAGAATAATTTTCCTCTCTTGTATTTTTTGTGTTCTTTAATTTTTCAGTAAAGAGTCCCTATTGAATTCCAGTGAAAGGAAGATTTTAGATGTCCAGTACATGGGATCAACAAGATGCAGAGGGCGTAAAGAAGAGAAAGAAAGACCTGCATGCTAGGCAGGCAAGTGATGCAGACCTCTGAGCAGGGTGGTGTTGTTTACTCAAAGGGGACACCCCTGCCCTAACAGCTAATGGAAGAGAAGCCATATGTGTACCAGTGATTCCACCAACCTTGGGCCTAGCTAAGTAAGTAGAAATAAGCTTTGGGCTAGAAGTAAATTGTACAGGTTTTAAAAGACTTTGAAAAATTCTTTGACTCTTCTCTCTTTGAAAAGTGGGAACTGTATACCTGCAATCCTTGAATCTAAGCTGTGCTTAGGGACCAGTTAACTGACAAGAATACAGGCAAAAATAACACTACATGACTTACAAGGCCACACTTGGGTCACTTGATCAGTCACACTGGGACTTTAAGCCACTGTGTAGGAATTTCCTCGTGAGGCCAGCACATAAAGGTAAAACCCAAGCTCGTCCATCTGGAGAGACCACACAAGAGCCCTCAGTCCTTCAGAAGAAAAAGAGGTATGTGATCAGTGCCTGATTGCATTAACCCTGATGGTTCTCCAGCTGCATCCATTTGGGGGACACTGAGCCACAATCACCTAGCTTCTCAAATATTTGGCTCCCCCAAACAGGAGAGAAAAAAAAAACATTTTAAATCACCAAAGTGTTTGATTTTTGTGACACAGTTGTAGATAATTGACTTATAGTACTGATATACTTTTTAATTATCTATTGTCATATTACAAATGGCTCCAGAACACAGTGATACACACAGGTATGTTAGGACATTCACAGATGCTGTGAATTGAGAACTCAGACTGCACAATGAGGTTGGCTTGTCACCGCTTGGTGACATCAGATGCAGCCACTAGAAAGACAAAGACTGAGTAAGTGGCTGGGGAGCAGGTCATGAGGAGGCAGCTTTCGTTGCGCAGGCCTGGGGTTGGGTGCTGGCTCCTGCCTAGTGCTTCAGCCACACACCTAGCTGGCCTCCCCGTGCAGGTTGGGCTTCCTCAGACTATGGTGGCTGGGTTCCAAGAGCAAGCTGCTTGTCTCTGAAGGCCTGATCTCGTGTCACCTCTGCTGGGCTCACATAGCCCAGACTCAAGGAGAGGAGATGTAAACCCCATCTTTGGATGAGAGTGTCAAGGAATTTCAGAATTAAAAGAATCATCCTACAACCCGTAGACTAGCCAGTGGTCTGGCTCAAAACGATGAACTTGGTTAATTATTTTTCTCTTTTTTAAAAATTTGAACTAAGGAATACAAAGAAATGATTTAGTTAGAAGTGGAATTAGAGATGAAAGAATACATAAATTATAGTAAGGCTGTGATGAACCAAGGTTTTCAAGAGCCAAAAAACTGTGAGCACATCTATTGAGTAGAGATATGATGGAGAGAAAAGGGGGAATGGAACAGAATGGAAGGAAGTTTATGCAGCCTGGAGAGAGACCATAACAAGGCAGTGGGGCCTCTAGAATGACCCCGCCTTTCTGTTTACTTCTGGTTTATATGTTGCTTTGATATTGATCTTATCTTTCTTGCCTTATTTTTAGGTCACACTCAGTAACACCATCCTAGAAGGCAGTAACACAGAACAATAACGAATAGGGCTAGATGGCAATTTCTTCTTTCCTTGGAGTTTTGACTGGCATGTGGTGAGAGCCGTATTAGAGAGAAATAACTGAGATGAGGCAGTGCTGCATTCTTATTACTGTGTATCCATCCAAACTGGGTCTTTGAGGCCGGGAAGCACCTATAACAGGATTAAGAAGAAAGAATAATTATCTCTAAAGATGTACTGTTTTATCATGCATGTTGCAATGGAAATGGGTAACTTAGAAATAGATGATTTTATCCAACCATAGAAACTATTTTCATAAATAAGGAAATAAATAAAATTTCCAAATATATGTGGTCAATGGGTTTGTCTTGAAATTTGAGAACACTTTATCTGGTATATTTTGGTCACATGATTGTAAATTCAGTGGCATGCTCTTTAGAAGTAGCATTTTGTGCCCTAAGAAACTATTTTCTTAATACTCCTAAATAAGGGCATTTTGATTTTATCTACTGCTACCTACCAATCTTCGCATCTGAAGGAAAAGTGGGTAGTTGCTAAGATGTTACTATCAAGAAAGCATTGACTCCAAGAATATAATCATTTTAGTAGAAAGAATAAAGAATTTGGAGCTGCAAATTATACCTATGCATGTATTTTTCCTATGGGGTTCTTCTACCAAAGTCCCACTTAAAATTCTGCCAGTAGAGTGTCCTGAGCTGTTCTTGCTATGACAGAAAAGGTCTGATATAAGGTCAGGCCAGGTAAGGGCTGCTCCTACCTACAAGGGTCATTCTTTGAAAAACTCCTGGGCTTTTTACACATTTATACTACAACATGCTAACATTTAATATGTATTGTAGTTATTTAACCTAATCAGTGTACCACAGATATAATTGATATTTCTCCTGTGGGAGGAACATAGAATAATAATGCCCTAATTTTGTATGTCTCTGTTCTCTAATGACAGGCTGTCATTTTCTATAATTTACCAGAGATTACAAGCAATGTGCGTAGGCTGAGTGTAGTTGCTTAGTAACCGCCTTTTAAAACTTTCTTAAGTATAATTGCTTCACTGCCAGGGAAACATTGATCTTGCAAATTTACATCTGACTGCTCTCGAAGCACCTCAACATATTAAATATCGCTGTGCTTTTTTATTTCCAGTGATTTGCTTTTTAAATTCTGTTAAGGTAAGCCACCTTTGTTATGATCATTTCTTTGAACAAAGTGAAGCTTCCAAATGATTATCTCTGTCCTGTCATTTTCCCTACTATTTTTCCATATTTCTTTTCATATTGCTTTTTTAGAGTTGAAGATAGAAACTTGTGCAGAATCAGGAAAATCCCCAGTTTCCTGCTGCATGATTCTAGATGCTTTTTAATGCCACTAATGTAATGAAAAAACCTTGGGGTATCAAAATTTGCACCTGAAGTTTCAAATTGAATGTTCTCCTCTTAGTTAATTTCTCATTGCTGTGACAAATTACCAGACACCCATAATTCAAAGAAGGAAAGGAAATCAACCTATATTTTGGCTCACAGTTTGTAGAGGTTTCAGTCCATAGTTGGCTGGCTCCAAGGCAGGGCAGCATGGCAGAGGAGAAGCAGCTCATGGCGTGGTAGCAGGAAGCAGCAAGACTTCAAGGGAGGAGGAGGTACATACACCCTTCCAGACCATGCCCATCGTGACCCCTTTGCCTCCAAGTTCACCTCCCAACATCACACTGAGTTGTAAACCCAGTGGTGGATCAATCCAGTCACAATACACCCATGATTCAGTCACCTCCCCAAACCCCACCTAGGAATGCATGAGGCTTTGGGGAACATCTCAATATAAGCCACAACAGTTCTCCTGATTTTGACCTTGATTCCAGTTTTTGCTGTTAACCAAACACATGCACGGCTATTTAAGAAAATATAGAGTCTTCATTTTCTGATTTGTGTCTGGCTTGAAGGAGGAAACGGCTAACAAGTAAAATTCACTCGATATCTATTGTTTAGTATTTTGGGGTAATATTTCAAATCATTAATTGTTGTGCTATTTTAACTGTCCACCTTTTCCTATTTGGCAGAAAGACCTTATATTTATGTAAGAATAATTCACAGCTGAGAATAAAGCCATCTTTCCCTTTGATTCTAAGTTTGAGTTGAGTACGAGATGTAAGAAACCAGAAATGGATTTGAAGAACTGATACTGTAGAATTTGTTTGTACATCTGACTCCCAACCCCTAGACTTAATAGATTACCTCTGAGGAGGGGGCAGGGAGAGATTAGAGAAAGGAAAAAACAGGAAATAAGCAGTGCAATGACTGCACTCTCTGAACCCCACCTGTGCGCCTTCTGTAGTTTTTCTTCCATCTCAGAATCCTGGAGAAGGAAGCCTCAGGTGTATTCTAGGACAACAGCAAGCCTTAGAGACAAACTTAGCAAAATAGCAGATGGTATATATGGAAAACAGTGTCCAGAAACAAACTCATTTGCCTTCCAACCTTGCCCATGGATCCTGAGATCCAGTTATTTCTGGGGCTGGGTATGGGGACACAGAAGTTAGTAAAGAGTGAGAGCTGGTATGCCTGCCAGGAGGTCACCTAGCAGGGCTGAAAAGATATTTTCAGAAAGAATGCTGAATGCACTTCCAGATGGGACCCTGATAGAGTGAAGAATTAAAGTCAGGACTGGTGGCACCAGAGAACCAAGAGGAAGTTTGTGGTCAAGAGCTCTGAGCTCTGCCCCAGGTAGTACCTGGCAGCCCTCGAGCCAACACAGGTGAGCGTCATCTGCAGTAGACTCCTGTAGAATTATGGCCTTAGAGAAGTTACCAGATGTGTCCTACCTAGGCATAATCCTCCCAGAAGCTCCCCTAGGACTCTTGTAATTTCCTGGAGAGAAAGACAGAGGAAGACAGAACATCCAGCTCTCTAAGATTTAACTTGGTAGGTAATGGTATTACAAGAAAAAAATATTTTAAAAAAAGTTTTGGTACTGAGGATTGAACCCAGGGTCTCATGCTTGCTTGCTAGGCAAACAATCAACCCCTGACTACATCCCTGATCCTTTTTTATTATTCTGTTGGGATACAGTCTCACTGACCTTGAATCTGTGATCCTTTTGCCTCAGCTTCCCAAGTAGCACCTAGTCAAAAATCTCAAAATTTTGATTGTGATAAAAATCACCACTAGACTGAGAGAATCTAGAAAATATATGTTCCAACTTATCCACCAGATGGTTCAGGAAAACAAATTGAACTGAGTTATACAAATAAGGAAAGTGAACACGTTTGCTTCCTGTTTAATTGACACTTGTGTGGCTGAGCCGTGTTTTAAGCCTCAAGACAGAGAGGGTTGGGGGTGACAATGGGAAGAGGCACAAGAGGTGGCAAGACTGAGTATATGGAGGCATCTGTCCCCTGTGGGACAGCCTGGGGATGTCATCAAGACATCTGGACAGAAGCGGTTCTAGTTTGATTCTGGTTTCATCAGTTATCAGTTTTGTATTCCAGGGCAACTTATTTGATGGTCCTGAAATTAATGTTCCTTACCTGTTGAAATACGATAGTAGCTTAATATGCAGCATCATAGGATTTTAGTGGGCTCTTGAGATAATACACATAAAACTTTTGGCAAATAGTAAATGGATATAGTTAGAGTAAGTCCCCCTCTGAGTTCTTTCAGGGAAAATATTCGTAAGGCAGATTAATTTGTAAGTCCAACAACGTGTGTCTTATACACCCTTGACACAAATGTACAATGTGAAACATAAAAATACAGTACATCCCTGACTGTACTGTACTTCTGTGCACTGTCGCACTGTACAGTAAGCACACAGCAGCACAACTGTGACAATGTCTAGCAGACACATGAGCTACTTCTACGATTTGTTCACATCTATGAGTGTTTGTAATGCGATGTTCACTCATATTTGTGAAAGTTCCCAG
>RJWT010020849.1:0-17816 GCA_004365215.1 Cuniculus paca | reverse complement strand
CATGCAATTCATGGTAATAAGCATGAGTAACAAACAAGCCAAGAGTCATTCCCAACCTACATAAAAGATATAAAAGCTATCCTTTTAGAAGAGGGTTTCTTAACCTTGCTGCTATTAACTTTTGGGGGCAATTTTAGGTTGGACAGATAGGACTGTAAGATGTTTACAGAATCCCTGGCTTATCTCAGATGCAAGTGAACACATCTGACCAATTCCAACAACCTAACAATAATAATAAAATGTCAGCCAAAATTGCCAAATATTCCCTGGGGAAAAATAGCAATATCCCCTGGTCAAGAACTGCTCTTGTAAAAGACCAGCATAAGTATAATTCAGAATACTTTTTCCTGTAGGAAAAGGCCAATTACCAAATATGAAATGAACCAAGTGATCTCATGCCAGTTGCTCTAATAATACAAGTAAATGACTTCACAATCTCTAACTGTAAATGAAGTTTCTGAAGTGACCTCCTGCAACCCAGTTAGGAACATGTTTTGAGGCGGAAGGGACTTGAAGGTTAATTTTAAGTGTCAACCCTACTGGATAAAGGATACTCTGATAGCCAGAAATGCACTATTTCTGGGTCTATTTGTAAGAGCATTTCTGGAAGAGAATGACATTTAAATCAGGGGACTGAGCTGGAAGGTCCACACTCAGGCCTTCATGCTTTATCAGCCTAAATGTTTTCCCAGCAGTTTCCTGGTTTACAGGCCTTACACTAAGCCACGCTACTAGTTTCCCTAGTCCTAAGGATTGCAGAAGGCTTATCAAGGGGCCTCTCAGGCTCCATAATCATAAAACAAATCTCCTCCCATCCATCCTATTTGTTCTGTTCCTTTGAAGAACCCTGACCACTACCATGTGTCAAGGGTAGGGATGGGATTCACACATACAACTTAGGTCTGTCTTGTTGCTATAGCTTGGATCTTGAATGCTCCCCAAAGGCCCATTTGTCAAAGGACTGGTGCCCAGGCCATGGCACTACTAGAAACAGCAGAACCTTTAGGCGGTATGGTCTAGCAGATGGAAATGAGGTTATTAGGGGAATATCCTTGAAGGTGGTATTAGGGCCCCAGCCTCTCCTGTCTCTTTTGCTTCCTGGACACCATAATGTGAGCAGCTTCCTCTGCGGTACATCGATACTACCACGCTCTCCTAATATCGTGCACTTCCTCATCACATATTCAAAATCAGCGGCCAATCAGCTACGGACTAAACCATAAGCCAAAATAAATCTTCCCTCCTTATAGGTTGATTCTCTCAAAAGCACCTTTTATGGTAACAGAAAGCTAACACATCTGTCTTAAAATCTCATTAGTTTGGTCACTAGCAAAAAGTACTGAGGGATGATCAGGGAATCACCAAAGATCCAAATCCACAACAAAGCCCATAAGCTGCATCAGGCTCCTGAAGTGAAGCTGGCCAAAGACATAATGACCCAGCAAATGACACCTATCCGTTGCCTGTGAGTTCCTCCAAATTACAGCTTCCAGATAAGCTGGGCTGGACCCAAATCCAAGGATTTCCTGAAGCCTCTCTAGAATTTCTCCCTCAGTTCACTCCTTTTGAGAAAATAAAAAACTATGGAGAAGCACATCAAAGAGATCAATGAGACTAAAGAATTAAAGAACAAATCAGCTAAACACAGCAATGCACACCTGTAATCCCAGCTACTTGGGAGGCTGAAGTAAGAAGACTGAAAATTTGAGGTCAGCACAGGCAACCTAGTGAGACCCTGCTTCAAAAATTAAAAGCATGATACAGTGCCCTGGGTTTGGTTTCCACTATCACCAAAAACAAAACAAAACAAAACACCAAACCAACAAAAAAACACTAATGTACACATGATGTGGGTAACATTTTACAACACCCTGAAACTCTGACTTTGGGTTACACCAATTCTTCCTGAAACACAGTCGTACTCTTTGGTAGGTGCTGTGTGTCTTTGCCAACCAACATGAATCAGTATTGCCCTTCCCGATGTCCTTTCATTGATCATTAGGCATCCGACTTTTGTGAAAAGCTTCAGTTCATTCACTGAATTAAAGCCAAAAAAACATCAAAAAGAACAGAAGTCTTTCACAGCCTTTGGTGATTAAGTATTTAAATAACATGGGAGTTTTTAAGACTATCAATCACTTACTTTTTTTCAAGAAAACTTCCATTCCAACAGGCTGCAGAAGATAATATCTGAACGACACCACTACTCACAGAGAAAGAGAAGAAAACTTTTAGTAACTACAAACAGTTATTTAAACATAAATATTAAATTAATTATATATTCAATCTCTTAATCCAAAAAGGTTTTATCAGTAGTAGCTCATTCTTACCTAGATAAACCCTATTACGGTTTAGACCTAAAATGTCCCCCAAAGCTGCATGCACTCACAGACGGGGCTTCTGAAAGGTGACTGAGTTACGGGGATGGTGTAGTTGACATGCTGTTAAGAGGCAGGCTCTGGGCAGGAAAGGTTACTGTGGGAGCAGCCTCAAAGTATCTGTCGCCTTTCCCGGCTCTCCCATCTGCCCTCTGCTTCCGACTGCCCAGAGGTAAGCAGCTATGCAATTCTGCCCTGGAGCATGCCAACAATGCACTGAAACCTCTAAAAACTGTGAGCCAAAATAAACCTTTCTCCCTTTTAAATTGTGGGTGTTGGACATTGTGTCTCAGTCAGTGATGAGACAGTGACTGAGACAAAGCTACACTTGGAAAATTTACATACATCTTAGAGAAACTATGTGTCACACCTCAAAATGGATAAGAACTTAATTTTTCCATGAGTTATCTTTTAAAAAGACAGAGATGAAAGCTCTTAAAAGAATTCTCAGCCCTGAAGACAATCTTGAATTCTCCTACTATCAGCTATCTAAAACACTCCCTACCTCACCTCCAAACACAGAAAAACAAAAAAGTTGGGCTACTACTTCCACAGAGGTTACTTTTGCAAATTAACAACTAACCTACCACTTCCTTCTATTTTGTTGCTCATCTGAGAAAAAAATTAAACATTAGCAAACTGTTTGTTTCTATTACCTAGATTATATAGGCTCTGAGAAGTTTCTGTGATACTGAATGTGAACAGTTTCTGGTGAGACTGTATGTCAGGGAATCTGGGTCCTTTCATTTACTATAAAGAGAAGGGAAGGAATAAAAACAAGTATGCGGCTGGGAAGAGCCTGCAGTAACTTCTGCAAATCACCAAACACAGGTCAGGAAAGATCTTTAGAGATCACCTCTTCTGTTCCTTCATTTTATAAATAGGAAAGCAGAGCTACGGGGACGGATCGTGTCTTCAGCTCCCTCAGTGATAACCAGCCTAGCCCTCTGCCTGCCCTCACATCCCTTCCAACCTGAACTCCTCTGGCAGAGCCTACGGAGGTTATACAGATCCTGAGGGCTGCTAGAGAGCTGCTCTAGGATGTTCCCCTAACACCTCATTCAGAAGGTGACTAACAGGGGAGCTCAAAGTCAGGATCCTGCTCATCTGCCCCAGCACAATCTAGATCATAAAGCAAGATTGATTATACACATCTCTCAGGATGACCACCCTTAGTCACCGAACTTGATCTCCTCATTCCAAAAACTAGACTCTGCAGAAAAATTGGAAATGCTGAGGAAATACAATGAAGATGTATAAATATATGCCAGAAAAAAAATTCTTTTAAGAATAAAATAAACTTGAGGAAGGCCTCAGTATTTTTTAGTATTTGCGCTGCTCAATATTTTCTAGTATATGTGCAAGTACAAGCTTCAGTAATTTTCACTATAGTTTTTTCCCTGTATGACAGACCATTTCCACTTATCTTTTTGAATGGAAAAATGTTGGAAGTTATTTAGATTAGGTAAGATGAAAGCTGTCTTAGATTCAGATTCAGGATGCTTTGGAACACGAATGTGAGAGAGCCCATTGGTATTACAGAATTTATTACTGAGCTCTCTTAGCCTTCCTCAGCCAGAATGTCAAAGACCTTACACTGACAAGGCAGGCTGAGGAGTGTGAGAGAACTGGGAGCAATTCATTATATACTGGGAGACAACACGACCAAAGCCTGTGCAAATGTGCACAGAAAGACTGCCTAAATGTAAATCTCCATTCACATCCACAACCTCAACATGGATATCGGGAAAACCACTAACCTGGAAAGTGCCAATATACTTTAGAGAAAAATAAACACAAGCAACTACATACTTGATTGTATTTGCATTGTTGTGTTCTGAGAGTTTCTGTCTCCAAACTGCTATGGTTTCATCATTTATTAAGCTGGTATAATGTGCTTGGTTCATAGTCCTGAAGTCAACAGCAGGAGAAGAATTCTAGAAAAGTAAGTACAACAGTAAAAGAAAAAGAAATTAGAGGGCTGAGGCAGAAGGCTCTCGAGTTTCAGGTCAGCCTGGACTTCACAGCAAGACCCTATGTGAGGGAAAAGAAGTTACACAGAATGGAGCTTTTCTCCTCCCTCTGACACGTCCTCCACTCTATATTCATGACTCTGTGGCCCAGATGCTCCCTTCAAAATGGGGGCACCAACTCTCCTAGCTGCTGACAGCTCACGCCTGGGCTGCTCTCCGGACCTGCCTATGGCAACTGCTCTGTCCCCGCTCCACACACAGGCAGAGTTAGGTGTGGAGCAGAAGTTCATCTCTCGCCTCAACTGTGGTACTCAGTGAGGCACAGGCAGTGACTGAGGTTTAACTCCTCTCTCTGTCCAGCACAGCCTCCTTCGCCCCTGAGCAGATCCTGTGCTACAGTGAACCTTCAAGAACTATGAGCACAAAGTCTGCCTACCCCAGGGCGGGGTAGGGATCAAGCCAGTGCAACTTTTCCAGATCTCTTTCCTCTAACACTAAGGCTTCTGAGCTTAGTTCTTTGCCATAATTGTTTACCAGACTTCAACAAAATGTATTATTAAAAAGTCACTACTTGTAATATAGTAAACAATATATTAAAATTTAATGCCTCATAATTTCTTGTTCCAAGTATACAGCTATAAGCTTATAAGAAAAGTGACAAAAATAAAGACATCAATAATGGCCTTGAAGATTCTAATCACTGCTCAGTACTGTACACCTTTATGCAGTGAGATTTTCCATCGCTAGTTTTCAACTTAATTTCCCCAAATTCTTCCTGATCTAGAACTAAGAAAAAGCTTATGGTCCTCCATACCTCTTACACTTGGTACTAATAAAAAGGAAGAGAGTGATAGTAAAGCATTCACCATCAGTTCATAGGATGATCTTTTATCTCCTTTGTACATATACATAAAACATAACTTTCAAGGCCGGCCATGGTGGTGCACTCCTGTAATCCCAGAACTGAGGAGCCTAAGGCAGGAGGATCCCCACAAGTACCAGGTCAACCTGGGATACACAGTGAGCTCAAGGCTGGCCTGAACTACACAGCAAGACCCTGTTCCAAAAAAATACCACCCCCCAAAAATGTAACTTTCAAAAGTAAATTTTCCTGGTTACTTTTCTATAGCTGTGAGTTAAGATGCACCTACTAAGAATACACTAGAGTTGTGTGTCAAAGTTTCTGATCATTTGGTTTTTGATGACTAACTATTCTACTGAAATGATCACAGACATACAGGGAGAGAACAAAAATACTCTTGAATTATACAGAAGAAACTCTTAAGCCAAAGTGGACACTTGATCATACACATACAGATTATCTCTTTTTCTATCCCGGTTCTAAAACTATCTGTTGTCATATTTTAATTTTCTCCAATTCAAAGGGGTGAACATCAACAATACAAACTTATAAAGTGAATGAAACTTAGAACTATTTTCTCATTCTTCATTATTTGTCCAACAAGCCCTAGATGCCTTGGGTCCTAGGGAGGCAAGTACTCTGCAATTGAGCTACCCTCCCAGCCTTCTACAGCTTCTAATTACACAGAGTTAAAAAGAAAGGCCAATGCTCTAGATAAGTGTTTCTCAATGTTGACTGGACTTTGTACCACCAAGGGAGCTTTAAAAACATTCTAATGGTCAAATCACACCATAGATCCATTAAACCAGAATCTCCAGAAGTTTCTGTAATTTTTAAAGTTTCCAAGTGATTCCCAGGGGCAACTAAGGTTAAGAGAAAAAAAAAAGATCATGTCGGCTAGTAGGTTTTGGGATGAGGACAGATACACATATTCCTAATAATTGTAGTGCAATCTCTCTTCAATCCTATCCAGAGAACAAGACAAACAAGAAAGGAGAGGCTATGGATTACACTAAGTTGCCAAAACCTAGAATCAAACATATCAAAGGAGTATCTGAATACAGATTGGGCATTCTTAATCCAAAAACCTAAACTCTAAAATCCAAAACTTTTTTGACTATCAACATGATGTTACACTTGGAAAATTTCACACCCAAATTTATTAAAATTATATAAAATTACTTTCAGGCAAAGTATATAGGTATACATGAAATATAAATGAATTCTACATTTAGACTGCAGTCTTATCCCCAAGATATCTCATCATGAATATGCAAATATTCCAAAACTCCCACAAATCTGCAATTTGAAACACTTATTTTCTGGTCCCAAGCATTTTGGATAAGAACACTCCTCCTGTTAACTCTGTGTGTCTGTGCAAAGAGGGTTCACTGGGGATGGGAATACAGTGAGTGATGAGCCATATCCCCAGCTCTTTTTATTTTGAAACAGGGTTTTGCTAATACCCAATTTGTGATTCTCCTGACTCAGCCTTCTGAATAGCTGGGATTACAGGTGTGTGCCACTGGACCCAGCTGTAAACTCTTCTGCCTCCAGGGCAACATGAATGAATGAGTCAATGTTGCACAAAAACAGCTGTCACTATATGGATGCTTTTCCCTAGTCTTTAAGTGATACTATAACACAGCAAGAATACAATGTTCTCAGTCTCTGTATCTAAACAAACACCTATGGTTAATAGTTTAAGTAAATATGTGTACAGGTTTCATTTTTAAAAAGAGCAATGCCTTTGTAAGTAATAGTCCATTTTTGTTATCTTAAATGTTTAATGCACATCTCTCTTACCAATTGTTTCAACATCACTTCCTTTTCATCAATGGGTTGCTTTCCACACTCAACAATGTTAGTAAATTTAAACTTCACCTATATACATTAGACTACTTATAAAAGGAATGGCTTGCCATAGTGATATACACCTATACTCTCAGTACCTGGAAGGCTGAAGCAGAAGGAGTACAAGTTTGAGGCCAGTCTAGTCTACACAGTGAGACCCTGTCTCAATAAACCAAAAGAAAAATGAAAAAACTAAGTTTTATATTCATGGACAAACCAAAATAGGTTATTACTCGAGTCAGTTTTTTAGGAAATGAATACTTAAAACTCTACTACTTGTGGACAAAAATGTCACTACCCTGCAGAGCCACTGTGCTTTCTATATATTTTGCTTACTGGCATTTTGAAGAAAGAAAGAATAATCTCAGCTTTCCTCAAGATTTCTCTGGGAAGCTCTGAAGCTGAGCCTCAAGTAAGTCTCAAGTAGCGACTCCACATCACGCCAGATGGCAGCACTCAACAGCCTTCTTCAGGCTCCTGACCTGGAAAAAGAGCTCGCTGTCAGTCTCAGCTGGCCACGGGCTGCAGCCTCAGGCTTCACCAGTCCCTTTGCTGCGAGAATCACAGAATGATACTGGCTAAAGGACAAGAATTTTGTGTGTTTACAGATGGTAACATACCAGATCACCAGAGAGTGTTTCCAAGACTGAAAGGGCCCTTGTTTCCTCACTTGCTCATTTTCTTCCCAACCAATTCTGATTCTTTTATCACTAAAGGTCCCTTCCATGGCCCACACAGCTCATTCTCCTGGGACGCTTGTGAAATGAAAGTGGGAAGAAGGGCACAGAAGAAAGAAGGCTCATGGAGCCTTTTGTACACTAAGACCCACTGGGCAGGAAGAGTGGAATGGACAGTGCCATCACAGCTTCTTGGATTCACGTGGGACTCCATCTGAAACCCACTGCTCTTCCTGGCTCATCCGGTACAGAGACACAGGAAGGAGATCTAAGCATCGGGTAGTAAGCAGATTTTAAGAATAATGAGCAGAGATGTAGCTCAGTGGCACAGTGCCTGCCTGGCAAGAGCAAGGTCCTAAATTCAATTCCCAGTACCCACCCCCATAACAGATATCTGTAAATTGTGACATCTCTGTTACACATACTACACAATCAAATAAAGAAACAGATTTAATGCACTAAGTTCTGAAATATCCAGAATTTGTTGCTGCTTAACAGCAAAGGAAAGAAACAAAGTCAAGTAACGCCAAAGCACAAACTGTAGGCCACCTTGCTTTTCTTTTGGAACAAATACAGATATAAGTATATTTAAATTATGAATCAGAACATTATGATTTTAGTAACAGGACAACCACTGCCACTTCAAAGGAGCCAAAGAGAGATAACAGAACACTTCAAGATTTAGTTTGCTTGTTTTAATAAAACAAAATTGGTAGAAATGAAGTAACAGTGCCTTCATGTAATTATTTATTAAATAATTACAGATTCACCATTATTCCACCCCAAAGTAATAGTCAAAAGAAAATTTTACCTCATATTTCGAGCAAAGTACAAAAGTTTGGTCTCCTCCAGAGAAGATCTGCTTAACAATATGATATTTAAAGCGATCTGTCAAAAAAAAATTCCAACAACATATTTTTCAGTAATTGGAGTTTCTCCTTGATCTCCTTTTCTGATACTCTGAAACATGCTTCAGAATGGCTCTTTAACCCACTTTACGTACGTCAGAGAAGCAAGAAAACGTCTCTCCTGGCTCACTGCCAAGGACTACTTCTACTTCAATTGAAAATAAACATATAAAATGGTCTCTTCACTCTATCTCTGCCTCTTGTTCATCACCAGCTAATCCTGTTTCTATTATTCCTGCTAGCTCTGTCACGCCACTGACCCAAAATCCAAAATGGACACTATTATAAACGGCAATAGATATATAACAAATAACTGCACATCTGTGACCCTGACCCCTTCACGATGGAGCTGGCAACCCTGATTTCCAGCTTTTGCCCCCATCACACGTGCCCAAGTTGACACACCCTCAAACTGCTTTATTTCTAACAACCCGTGCTGTGCTACATATCTCCATGCCTCAGAGCACATTGTGCTCCCCACAAACAGCCTCCAGGGCATCCAGAGAGGACTGCAGCACTGTGCAGCCCCGCAGTACCACCGTGGCCCTCCCTGTCCCTCAAAGTCCTCTGCTTGGCCTCTCCAGTCGCCCTGTCAGACTCAGCTCACACTCCCTCTAACCACAGCACTCCTTGACCTTGTCCTCTGCTCCCAATCACCACCAAGGTTCCTCACCCCATAGAATTTACACAATACATGGACATTTACCTAAGGATGTCATAAAATTGTTGTCACATCCAAGGACAAATTTATGACCATGTAAATCAGGTCAGGCTGTAATTCAACTTCAGAAGTTGTGGTTTCAAATTAACCTACAAAACACCTGAGTTTCTTAAACTGGTGTATTTCTTAAACACATGTATTCCAAATGTGAACAGAGTATCTTGGAGAAAAGGACATTTACAAATGACAGAGAAGAGGACACCAACCTGTTCGCTGGCTTTTGGCAACACTGCCAAAAGACAACAATGTTTATATTTTAAATTCTACATTTTAAAATGCTCATATATTCATCCATAAATATTTAATGAGCGATAAGCTTATGCCCAGCTCTGGGCTACATGCTAGATTT
Source organism: Cuniculus paca (assembly GCA_004365215.1). Lineage (NCBI taxonomy): Eukaryota > Metazoa > Chordata > Mammalia > Rodentia > Cuniculidae > Cuniculus > Cuniculus paca. The sequence goes on along the minus strand of RJWT010020849.1, from coordinate 8,094 downwards.
GGAAAGATGAAAAGAATCATCAGTCCCTGTCCTTAAGTTTCTTATAATTCAGTAGGGAACTTGTGATTGCTGTAGTTTTATTTTAAAACTGATCAATCCATTAAGCGTGTCAGTTTAAGAATTCAAATTCAAAATGAATTATTAAAATACATTTCTTTTTAATGACTTCTCCAGTACCATTTCAGCCTCTGGAAATGCTATTTCAAGATGAGGGAGTTATTCAAGACAAATAGTTGCTTTACTTTGATTTCCAATGAAATGAACACTCTGCTATTAATATTTTTAAGAAAAAAAGATATTTTTGTTTTTTAAAATTATATTTTATTATGGCCAAAACATCAAGACCAACGTGGAAGTGAGACACTGCAAGCACTAAGAACACAGGCTTGAATCAGGCTGACTTGGATTTGAACCTTGCTTCCAGAATCTTTATGATTTTGGGTAAGTTACTTACCAGGAAGGCTCAGTTCCTTTACGAACAATAGTAATTATTTCGGCTTAAGTGCTTCACATGTAACAGAACCTAGCTAACCATTCAATAAATGTCAACTATCATTATGAGCAACAATACAAAATTTATACACTACCACCAATGTCCATGGTGTTAACATTTTATGCTTTACTTCTTTAGGATCTCAATCACAGGATTTCAGACATAGTAAATACTCAAGTATTTGCTTATTCATGTTGTAAAAATTCTCATATTAATTCCTTCCAAAAGACTTCAAGGTAAATAACAGATACATATTCAAAATCATTGTGTCCATCATCTAAAATATAAAAATGCCAGTGAAAATCATGCTTACCAGCTCGAGCTGAAAGTTGGCCACTGTGGGCCGCCCAATAACCCTTCACAGGAGATGGGCACTTAACATTGCAAGTGTGTCCAGTTCCTAGTTGACCTCGAGCTCCACAACCAAATGCATAGATGAGTCCGGAAGAAGGCACAAAGGCTAGGGTGTGTTGTCTGTGAGGAAATAAATGAAGGCACTAGTACAGTTTCTGTGGATGAGGGCACACACACCAAGGCTCTGACTTCAACTTTGCACGAGCACAGCAGGTCCTCAGGAGCACCCTGTGGAGCCTGCTCACACATTAGTACATGATCACGTAGTAGGTGGCTCTCCAGAACACTCCCCTCTGACACTCCAGGTCATACAGAGGATGGCAACCCGTGGAAAGAAACAGCTGCAAGCCCTGCTACATTTGGCCTCTGGGTTGACAAGGAAGATGCAGAGTGGGCCTAAGCAAAATTTCCAAGAAGTTATGTAGGGTTCTCCCACTTTCCTTCGTTTTTTGCCCATGCCTTCTTCCCTTGGTGCTCTGCTCATCTAAAACCCTTCCCCTACCACATCCTACTAAGATCTGACTTCTTCCAATTTCATCATAAATATGCATGCTGTTAGGAGTTCTCAAAATGACAGTGGTTAGAGGTACTCTTGTTCTGTATCACTACCAAAGCAAGAGTCATGTGTGGGTACTCCTAGGTGCCAGGAAGTTCTGAGGAGCACTCACCTGCCACAGGCGATCTGAGTGACTTCACTGCCCATCAGCTCTAGAACTCTTCTTGGATTGACCTCATCATTCATGGAATCATGCCCCAGCTGCCCACAGGAACCAGCACCAAAGGTAAACACACCTCCACTCTGACAAGGAATGAAGGCCACATGACTTCACAGTGTCTGAGTCTGAGGACACTCCTCTAAAACCTGTCTACAGAATGTCCATCACATTCACCTGATGTTCAACCAAAATCATTTTGCGTTCAATAAATTAAAAAAAAAACATATAAAAAGGAAATTGTTATGGAACAAAGGTAGCATTGTTTAAGGAAATGTGAGCCCTCTATAAAATTTAAAAATTATTAAAAGTACAATGATTAAGAAAAAATTAAAAAGGAGAAACAACAAAGTGAAATGAGATAATTTTGCATGGTTATTTATACATAATAAATCAAATGCTTTGCAAGCCCCATCATAAGATTTTTTAAAGCTGTATTTGAAGCCTGGTACATGGCATATGCCTGTAATCCCAGCACTTAGGAGGCTGAGGCAGGAGGACAGCAACAAGTTTGAGGAGGACCCTGGACTACATAGTGAATTCAAGACCAGCCTGAACTACCAGGCAAGACTCTGTCTCAAAAAAAAAAAAAAAGAAAAAGAAAAAAATAAAAACCAGTTTATTTGAACAAATGGCATTTTACTAAAGTACATATATAACAATATTTGCACAATTTGAAACATTTTCATTCTAGAATGTAACTATTAGAAATGAAAGGTTGATAATTTAAAAAATTAACCGGTATCTTTTATATATGTAAGTGGCTTTTGTTAAAAGGACATAGCATATTATATATTTTTTTATTTATATTGAACTATTTAAATATTACTAAGAAACTACAAGACTAACAAAGAGAAAAACACACACATATACTTAAAAAAAAAAAAAGTCTTTTTTTTTGGAAAACAAACTAAAGCTAAAGGGAGCATTCAGGTTCAAATTACAACACTACAAACACCATCGCTACTCTACTCAACTCTAATCACCATCTCATACCATGTGCCAGAACAGGCCCTCCACACTCCCTACCTTTGTGAGGACTGCCGTGTGCTCCTCACCACAACTAATGTACACAACCTTTTGCGTTCGTAAGAGCTTCACATGGCATGGAGATTCTCGATCTGGAAGATAAATTAAGCATCAGAATGGCACTATAACTAGTCATGGAGGTAAAACACACTCAGCTATCTTACCCTGAATTGGGGGCCCTCTTACTTCCTACCTGTACCTCTATGTAGATGGCCAGCAGACCTCAACACATCTGCAACCTAACTCATGGTTTCCACACTCCAACTCTGTACACTTTCCAGATCACCTCACTTCCACTTCTGGCCCACACATAGTAACATCATCCTTTGAGCTTTTCTTCATTCTAAACCACACATCCAATGAGGAGCAAACCAACTGGCCTCACCTTCAAACAGTAGAAAACTCTGACTGGACTCCCACCACCTCCAAACTGATCTATCCCTTGACCCACCACAGCTGTAGTCAAACTGGACCACTTTTCTCAGAACACTCAGTGTGAGGCTGAGGGTCTAGCTTTGTAGAACACCACTTCCTTGGCACGCATGAAGCCCTAGGTTTAATCCTCAACACAGGAGGGCTAAACCCTTAGTGTCTTCCCCTCTCAAAAAGATAAGCCAAAATCCTCGCCCTGCCGCACAGGGCCTTCAAGTAACAGTGTGTGCACTCCCTCTGACCACCAGCTCTACCCTCCTCCATCTCTTGGCCTCTTGTAAGAGCTGCTGTAAGTGTAAGGCTCGATTCAGATGTGACTCTCCCAGTCCCAAAGCTGTCTGCCAGCACTGTTCTCAGCTCAGCACTGTTCCCTCAGCAAACACAGGATGTCGTAAAAGAGAAAAAATGAAGCACAGAATCTTGCAAGCAATGAGACATCTGAAGATACCCAAATATTTACACCAGACGCCTCAAGGACTTTGCCTACTGAGACACGAGACATCCAGAAAACTCTGACCACTGATGTTTACTAAGACCTTCCAACCTAATGTCCCTTGCCTGCTTTCAAACCCTATATATATAAAAGAGCCTGCTTTTCTTTGTTCCCTACAGACTCCCTTTTCACTCTCTGTCTGCCTGCACCCAGGCACAATAAATCCCATGCCATGTTGCTTTTACACAAGCTCGGCAGTCTCAGCTAGTCTCTGCCCTGCACAGTTCCTTACAGCAAGTCCTGCTCTCTCTGGATGCAACATTTTCCACCCAGATAGCTATATGCCCTACTTCCTACAAGACTCTGCTCAAACATGTTTTTGTCAAAGAGGTCTTAACACCTTACGTAAAACAGGAAGCTTGGTACCAAACTCTCTGACACAGACATTTACTGGTTTGTGTCTACCCACTAGAATACAAGCCATGTAAGTTCTCTCCTCACTTAATAATGCAAGGCAAGCACACAGAAGATCCTCATGAAGCATGTATTAAATGAACAGAAGAGATATATATAAAAGGTTTACCTACCTTTTTCATCACTGAGCCCTAGCTGCCCTGCATTATTCATTCCCCAGCCAAAAACAGCTCCTGAGAGAGACAGGGCAAAGCTGTGAGCACCTCCTGCAGCCACCTGAGCCAGCGGGATCCCCTCCAGGGACCTCACCCTCTGAGGGCTGGCTTGAGAGGGGAACTCCTTCCCTAGGCCCAGCTGCCCATGGCTGTTCTTTCCCCAAGTGAAGAATTGGCCATCTAAAATAAAAACAAGAAAACTAATATTACAATAAAAAAAATCCACACAGGAAAATAATCCAGTTGTGAAAGTCACTTGGTAGTGGTTCCTACATAAAACAGCAAGGGAACAAAGATGCTGCATGCTTCAAGATGACAAAACCAAAACTCCTGCTTGATAGAACAACGGTTAAATAAACTGAGTTGTACCACCCTTCAAACACTATTAACACTTCTGCAAAGAATATATTAAAGGTTTAAGTAAGTGCAACTTTGAACAGGACAATTACCAGGATTAGGTTTACTAAGCAAGCTGAACTTAGTTCTGGCTACCCTAAGACCACAAGGCCTATGACCACCCGGACTCCTCTGCAGATGACTGAGCAGAAGTGTAAGTACAAATATACTGCAACAGAGTATGATTTCATTTGATAGCTTACATTTCTCTAACTCCTAGTGGAATGGAGCTCATAAACAGGTTACAAAAAAAAAAATCACTATATGCTCAAGAACACCTAGATAAGGTCCTTCTATTCTTGTGTGACCACCTACTTCATCATCCACACCCTAAAGAAAGAATGCACCAGGCAAAAGGCTGAGAACTGTCACTGCCCAACAATGTAAACAGCCTTACCAGCTAAAGGTGTTGACTTAGATAATACATAATTTAAGGAGAGAAACATTTTCAAAATTAACATAGCATTAACATATACTTAATATATTACCAGTTGCAAGAGCCAAGCAATGCCAGTTGCCGCAGGAAACTTGCAATATAGTCTGCTGGTTCAGCTTCTGTATCAACCTGAAACAGAAAGGGTTCTATGAAGCTAGGCTTTCACATAATCATCAGAAATATCCTGGATTAAATAAATATTTGTAATAAATTACATCACTTTGCCTAAGAGACTTTTAAAAAGCCAAATGTATCATATATAGCTCTATTAGGTCTTTTACTAGCCTCTGGCTTGTTAGGTAAGTATTGTTTAAAACAAACAAGGCTGGAGATGTAGCTCAGTGGTAGAGCACTTGCCTAGTCCTGGGTCTGAGCCCCAGCACAAATAAACAAACAAACTAAAACACTAAGACACTTAGATCCATTTCTACAATTCTGTTACCTCCCACCTTGTCATCTCCAAATCAGTGTGTGATGGGGGGTGGGGGCATACAAAGCAACTCCTAAAATGCCTGGAACTCAGTGATTGTCTTTTTGTATCCTAATGAGGTGATGACAGGGTGACAATCCCTAGCTAGCTTCTAAATTGATAAAGACCAAGGTAGGATTAAAGGGTTGGGACTTTTAGTCCCATCACTCCCAACCTCTGGGGAGGTGAGAAAAGAGCAAAAGTTAAACTGACCTCTGATGGTGAAGAATGTAATCAGTCACGTACATGCAATAAGTATCCATGAAAATAAAAAGGCAGGTTCTGGACAAATGAACACCTCGAGGCTCCAGCGGGGTAACAAGTTCAGAGAGGGCATGGAAGGTCCATGCTCTTCTCTCATACCTAGCCTTAAGCAACTCTCAACTGTGTAAGCCTTTATAACAAACCAGTAAAGGTGTTTCCCTGAGTTCAGTAAGTCACTCAAGCAAACAGAGTGGACCCAAAGAAGGAGTTAGGGGAACTCCAACTTAGAGCTGGTCATTTAGAAGCACAGGTAAAACAACCTGGGGCTTGCAAGTGGCAGTGAAGTTGGAAGGACAGTCTTGGGGACTGAGCCCTCAACCTGTGGGATTCAACTAAGAGATAGGTGGCTGACGTCTGAGGCTACAGAATTGTTTGTTTACTGGTGCAGAAAATTCCCCACATATTTTAGGAGAAAGGATACTCTTTCTCCTAGGCACACAGAGAGACAAATGGAATAAGCTACAGAAGAGATTCCTAAGAATATGACTAGTGTGCAAACAGCTTCAAGAACCAGCAAAATTGTTTCCCTGGGTACATATCCAAAATCCCAGGTGCTATCTGTACGACCATATTCAGAGCAGCATTTGTAAGAGCCAAGAGGCAGAAGCAACCTGAGTGACTGTCAAGGATGAACAGCTAAACGAAATGGGGTACAGGCATACCTCACCTTACTGTACTTCACTCTACTGGTCTCCTGGTACTGAGTTATTTACAAATTGAAGGTCTGCCACAACCCTGTATCTAGCAAATCTATTAGTGCTATTTTTCCAATGGCTCTATGATCGTTAGCGTTTTTAAAAACAAAGTATTTTTAAATTAAGGTACATAAACTTTTTTAGACATAATGTACTATAGTACAGTGTAAATACAACTTTTATAAGTACTGGAAAAATAAAATGTGTGACTCACTTTAGTGTGATATCTGTTTTTAACTGCAGTGGTCCGGAGCCAAATCTGCAATACCTCCAAGGTGTGCCATAAAATGGAATATAGATCACCTCAAAAAAGAAGAAAACAGGCACAGTGGCACACGCCTGTAATGCTGACAATCTGGGAGGCTGAGGAAGAAGGATCTCAAGTGTGAGCTCAGACTGGGGAACTGAGCAAGATCCTGTCTCAAAAATAAAAAAATTAAAACAGACCTGGGGTCATAGCTCAGTGTGAAAGTCCTGGATTCACTCCTCCTCGGGAGGAGGGGATTCTGACGTATGTTTGAAGGATAACCCTGGAGGGCATTATTCACAGTGAAATATGTCAGTCATACGAAAACAGTACTGCTTGATTCTGTCAGCAGGCTGGCCCTGAGGGCCCCGAGACTGAAAATAAAACTACCCCACCCTACAGAGTAAGTCTGTAGATTCACTGACTCTCCTCACAGAAAGAAAAATTTTAGGACATGTCAGAGACATGAGAAGGGTTTATCAGGTAGAATACAGAACACACTCAAGAGTGGAGGATGGGCGCTCAGTGAAATGACACATTACAAGCCAGAGTTGGGTTCACTTAAGGCAGTGTTTTCAAGGGGTGACCTATGATGCATATTTTTATAGTCCACTAGGTTACAGTGCAAACCACCTATGGGGATTTGAAGGTGAGATCTGCTACCCACCAGTACTGCTGCTTCCTTGGGGTTGGAGGAAGCACAATTTAGAGGTGAAAAGACAGGTCCAGAGCATGTATTTATAGGTTTCTTATTTTAAAGACCTCTAGGAATTTTTTTTGTTTTTTTTTTTTTTGGAGTTTCCTAGAAAGGGAAAAGGCTTCAGTAACTTCTGTGTTTTGAAGGTGCTGTTAAGTACAATTTTTAAATCACATTCTCTCTCTTTTTTTTTTCCTGTACCAGAGATCAAACTCTCAACCTCATGCTTGCCAGGCAAGCGCTTATGCTGCTGACCTAAATCCCCGGCCCTCCTTCCCTCTTTTTTACCTAGTTTTTATTTCTTCTACTTCAATTCCACTTATGTGAAGTACCTAATCCCATTCATACAATAGATTCTTACAAGATAAAAAAGACTGGACACCACTTATGCAACAATGTGAACATACTTAATACTACTAAACCACATCCTTAAAAATGGCTAAGAAGATAAGTTTTGTGTTATATGTATTTTGTCATGGTTTAAAACAACCTATTAGCAATGCCTCCAAAACTCTAATTTCCTTTGATGGTAAAGACAAGACTCATAACTGTAATTTCTCTGCTAATCATATTCTTTTGCTTGCTCAAGTGAAAGAGACAAGAATAGCAGTTACTTCACAGGATTATGGAGAGAATTAAATGAAAAATTCTATGCAAACTCTGGATATGCTTAGCCCTACCCAGCACAGTTATGTAGCATGGGAATATCTCCTGCTCTCAATTTTAACAGCTGATAGGTGTACCTGTTTATCAATAGTAAGTGTGTTCTGTCACAGGAATGAAGAAATAAGCAGCATACCCACTCAG